>JABRWK010000459.1:0-11313 GCA_013372445.1 Hypothenemus hampei | reverse complement strand
GGTCTATCTCTTATAAGTCTATGGTTTTTAGTTAACAGATAGCTACAATACTTTTCTATGGTAATTCTATGGTTATAGGGTAAATGTGCCTTAGTTCGGCCTAAAGTCCCTAGATTACTAAAGTACCGCGGTTCATGAAGCCAATGAGTAAGAGAGAGACAGATGATTTGGAGGCAAAATGGCGTATCTCAAACAGCTGATTTGCGTTAATCGGCGTCTGATTCTGTTAATTTCCACCACTAATTTATGGTTAGGTCATTTATTCTTATTGTTTATTACATTTTTTAATTACAAAAATGCCTTCTTGCATTATAAGATCTTGTAAGAATAGATCGAAAAAAGGTTTCCGTCTTTTTAGGGTACCGCGTGATAAAAAAAGAAAAGAAATTTAGTCCAATTTTATAAAATGAACCGATTTATCGGATAGGTCTACTATTTGTGAGGTTTTTATTTTTTATTTCTTTTATTATTTAAATCAGTTTAGAAGGTGAAAAGAAAAAGAATTTATGTTGTAATGAACTTGCATTCTGTCAAAATCAAATTTTAAATTACCCGCCTATTTTTGGAGGCAAAATGGCGTCCAAACCGCGGTACTTTAGTAATCTAGGGACTTTACCATCAAGCTTTTGAGACAGCCATCTATCGGCTACATTGATCTTTTTTTTTTATCAAGGTTGCTATGCTTGTGGATTTTTCTCATTAAATAGCTTATTTCATTCCGAAACTTTTTTCTTCTTTTCGTATTTTTTTTCTCACATGTATGTATGGTTTCATTGCAAAACATGTATTTACGATATTCTGCATTCACCGGATTTGCGTACCTAAAGGTACGTCCACATCTGATTGTAAGCACGAACGGGAACGAGGCAAGACGAATGCGAATGATCATACGTATGTGGATGTGCCATCGAGGCACGGCAAATCGCCTCGGCTCATTCGGCAAACAAACTGAGGCTGAACGAAATCAATCTGTATCAATACCTCGTTCGTTGCCTCAGGTGGCTACGTTCACATCGAAAATTGTCACGAACGAGGCATCCGTTCTTGCTCAGATGTATACTAAAAAAAATCATTTAGCAACTAATTTATTTATAAAAAACATTCGAAGTGTTTTCTTATTTTCTTATACATATACATAAGTTTCATAATTTTTCAAAAAAATGAAACTGTACTGTCTGTATCGATTATTATTTGTCTCAATCGTTTGTAAATGTCAAATCATCTTTTCTTGATTTCCAGATTTTGTGATTAAACGTTGTACAGTCATTTTTTATACACCTTGTGTATGATACACCTAATTCCCATTAAGAATTTTTAAATTACATTTTTTTATTTATATTTTTCTTTCTGTTGCGTTAATTATAATAAACAGAGAGAAAAGTTTTAAATAAAAACTAAATGTTATTAACACATAAATCAATTTATAACATTCTTAGTACAAATTAATAGCGAATTTTTACAACCAAAACATATTTTTAAAAAAGTGACTACAGCGGCTCCCTCTTCCGATTCATTTCAAAAACGAAATTAATTATGGTATAACAAAATTATTCGTCTCCATTTTATAATAAAAATTTCTATTTTAAGTCTATGCCTCAAGTTATTTGCCAGATATAATAGTTTTTCATCGATAAACGAACACTACATACGTAACGTGTAATTTAATAAGGATAAAAGGGAAAAATACCTCTAAATACATAGTTATACATGTTTCTGTTCGAACGTGCAAAATATTAAAAAGTGTAATTTTTTTTGTTTTTTTTCGTAATTTTGCTAATTTTTGATAGGCATTGCTTTTTGGGATTTTATACATTTGCTATTTTTAATGTACCTCTAATAATACTATGTCTAATTTGGAGTTTGTTGTAAAAAAATAATTGTTGTTTATTTAAATGTACCAAAAACTTTAATATATATGTATATATGTATATTTAATTCTTAAGTTTTGTGTGTACAGTATACAGATGGATTTTTTTTACCTCAATATTTCGAAAACGATGACAGATATGACAAAGATATAAGATATTGAAAAGCCTAAATAAAATGTAACGAACCAAATACGAAAAATGAATAAAATCACTGTTGTCAATATAAAAAAAAATTTCGAGCGAATCATAACATCTGAAAAAATGACATCCTATATACATTTTGAAACTTTTAATGATGCCTTACTTGTAAGTTACCTTTAGGTAAAACAAGTATACAATAAAACTTAAAATATTTATATTTTTAAACGTTCTGTACCTCGGAATCATCTGTAATCACGTGTACTACGTATATGGGAATTATTCTTTTTAATATCACCTGAAAAAATACCCTTTAAAATATTTAACGTTTATTAAAATACACTTTTCATTGGGAAGATCACCATTTTGACAAAGAAAATATATGTATGTATATAGTAAAACGTATGTGTGTAATAAGATGTTCAGTTTGTTAGAAATTGTTCCCTACGTTTTGAGTTTTTCTTTTTTTATTTTTTTTTATTAAATATTTCTTCATTTTATGCCAGAAGCCTTCGATAACTGAGAGAATGTAAATCTAATCATTGAAAAAGGAATTTCGCACATATTTTCAAGATGTTATTGTTATCGAAATACTATAAAACTGAGGCAAAAAACTAATAACATTGTTCTAAAGTTCTCACAAAAATGTGTTATGAATGCACAAAGTTCAGAATAATTGATTTTGAAATTATTACTAAAAAATATAAATAGTGAGTTTAGTTTTTTTTTCTGATATATTTGGAAATAAGCGGCATTTCAACAGTTTTTTCGACATTATTTTTTCGGTTTCGAAGTTTCCCCCATACTTAAACATGAAGTTGTGGTACCCTGTATAACTGTTAGGACTGGTATAGATAACATTGATTACACCAGGGTATTTTTTAAGTTACTGAGCAATGCAATTAATTTTGAAATATAGCATTTCAGTCAGTCCAGTGTATTTTCCTAATTTAACCCTATTAAATATAATATAATGGACTCCATTCATCTGACTAACTTTGAAGTCCATTCTCTCAACCCATATACATACCTAAAACGGACGTATAATCTATTCAGGATGGAATCAAATGTATAATTTTAGCTTCTACACTACAGTTAAACTTGATTATTGTCAATAATGACTAACAAATGCTTGTGCATCGAATTTGCTTAGTTTACTCTTTTGTTCATCTTAATGAACATGCATGTACCTGACCAATTTTCGAATTCGAATTTTTCAATTAAACGAACACGGGCAGAAAATCGATAGTCACGAACCATAAAAATTCTCATCTGCAAATTGTCGACGTCCAATCTTTATTGTCTCGACTTTAACCGCCCGCTTAACAATCCATTAAGTGAGTGGAATCTAATTGACGAAGTGGAGTTTTAACTCGTACCTGATGGCCATTCGAATCAGGGCTAGGGGGTGAATTATTTAATCCACCCTCAATAGATGAATCGTTTCCGGAGCGTGGCGCCCGTATAGCAAGCAATTTCTTCTTTAATTAAGTGCCCCTATGTAGTATATTAGGAAAAAGTTGATTTATGTCATATTTCAATGGGGTTAAAAAATATTTATATACAAATAACAATACTCTATTTATGTGATCTGGACTGAAATAAACTATATTCACTAAAAACGATACTACTGTCATTTCCTTGAGATTATACAGAGCTATATTGAAAGTACAACAAATAAAAAATTCTTGATGATTTTATGATATAACGTTATGGACTATGTTAATGAATAAAGATAGAAAAACTATAATATCGCAGTAATAATAACCATAATAATAATATATCTTTTTCTAAGAAAATTGCTGCGGGAAAACCATGTAGATAGTAAAAGAATCAAGTAAGCATTATCCATATTTCAATTCGATCTGAATCCTAGAAGATAAATTACCAATAAAGCCTGCTATCCAGAAAATATTGGAAAAGAAACCGGTTTTTTTCGTATTAGCGGAACTAGGAATGAATGTAATCCAGCCAACTAACTACATATATTCAAAAAGTGGCTCACCATATTCGAGTCGGTCAATTGATACAGGAATTAACGAAGCAAAACTTTTTTTACGAGAGCTACACATAAAATGGTACATGCAAGTTTAGAAAAATTATACACAGGGAGGCAGAAAGGCAAAGTTCAATACCAAGTGCTTATGTATATTATTATCGAGAAAAATATTTATTCTCGCTATTCAATATAATGTAGTTATAGTTATATTTAGTTATTTAGATGAAATAATGTGCTTAATTATAGCACTTGCTATAAATGTGTTACGGTTTTACCGGTAAACAAAAGTTAATAAATCAAAATTGACATTTGAATATAAATAAGATTAAAAAAACCTTCAATAAATATAAAAACAAAAATATTGTGAAAATGGGATTTGATTAACTTTGTTCGAAACATCATCTATCGCTTTGGATACATAGTTAAATTCAATTTCTTTTAACGAAACTGTCACGCGTGTCATTGTTTGAGATAATACCTCAAAATGCATTCTGGATTCATTATTTCTTGTCATTATTTGTAATTGGAAGTTATTTTAATAACAATGGTTTTATATGTATATACATACATATGTATCTCCATAGAAATAAATCTATAAATGTGAGACCGGTAAGTCTAAAACTGATAGTCACCTCAACCAACACATATGCATTTAAAAATTTAAGTATAACGTGTTCAAGAAATTTTGATTTTCCCAAATAAGTTGGAATGTCATTTAATTTAATTGACTTGACCTATTTTAGTACAGATCAATTTATATTAAATGATTTTTCTATCCCATATCTAAACTCTTCAATTAAATATTTTTGAATATCTCAAGGCATATCGAATATAAAAAAAAATGGTTGATAACTGTGAAAATAGGTATAGAAGACCCTTATAACAGTTTCAAGGTAAACAACCATTATCGCTGTAAATATAGAGTTGTTGAAATTGTTGGAAACGAATTACTTTATATTAAATTTTGTCTTTCTGTCATCCTTTTTATATTTATTCGAAACTTTATATGTCGTATTAATGTTTAGGTTTTAGCCTAATATTTAGATATAAAATATAAAATTCTAGTTAATTTATGTACGATTTTATGATTTTTCCTAAACATCGAAACTTCAATAAAACTGGATATTTCACGAGAATGCTCCATGTTTGAATAAAGACTATAAGACAAATTCAATTTATTTAAATCTAGGGAGTCCGAAAAACCAATAAAATACAGGATGTTCCATAAGAGGGACCATAAATTTCATGTGCAACTTATGCAATATCCTATCGAGGTCAAAATTATTTTCATGTTCCTTAAAGGCCAGTATGATATTCATGTATCGGTAATTGACTGAGTCAAATATGATGGTTCTATCCTTTATTAATAAAGTCTTTTTAACTATTTGACTATAAATTCGTCTTTTCACAAATAGAAATAATAATTATGAATTGTTATGTAAATTCTTAAATATTTCATGACATACCTATATTTTTATTAAGATTTAATAGATCAAAAGTAAAGTTTCTGAGCAGCCTCAGAAGTTTCTTACAATTATTGCGTTTCGGTGTTTTTATTTCAAAACTTTTCCTACCTCAGATAAATAGCTATTCATTGAGTTGTAAGTTTTGAACAACTAAAAGCTTAGTTGCTCAGCAAATCCGAACCTAAATAAATGTGCCCTAACATTAGAATCTTTGTTTGTGCTCGGTTGGTTGTCATTCTCCTGCAATTGTTATGTTTCTTGTCTAAAGCGTTTTTAATGGTTAATTTTTTCGTGACAAACAATCCTCTGCAGTTTTCATTACTAATTTCTGGAAAATATTTTAGCTAGCGAAACAAAAAAATCACTGAAATTCCGTATTTGCTTCTGTTCACAACATAATACACAATATCTTGCAGTTAGATGCATAGCGCAGAATTGTGCAGACTAGTTGCATCTGTATGAAAAAGGAGATTCTCTTCTCACAAAAGAAACCTTTTCTCACAATAGAGGAAATTTCTAGGTGCACTATTGTCCATTTCAAATGAGAACATTTAAAGAATGACGTTATCTTTTTTCACCAAAATCCAAAAAAATTACTCCAAATAGTTCTCTGAAAAAATGCTTATAGTGATCTTCTTTTTTTCAATTTGTTTTAAATCTGTTTTTGTATGAAAACGAGAAGTTACAATAATAGGACCCTTCCCATAGGTTCTCTGCTGATCTAACCGAAACTCCACCTGGCAAACAGTCGACAAGACTTTTTACTCGTTTTAAAAGGACATTAGCATAACAAGTTAGGATCTTTAAATTTTAAATGGACCCTTGCACTCTCCCAAAGGTATCAGTTTTTTTCCTTTTTGCTCGACCCCAATAACATTGAAATTGAACTTTTTCTCATTTCTAAAGACGCTAACTTCCTAAATTAATAGCCGATTATCCTTCATGGACAGCTAAACCTGGAGAAATTTTCTTCGGAAATGAGAAACTTCATCTCATTTTCATTCAATTATTTTTTTCCGTTTCTAAGTTGAAATTTTATGTTCCCGATCTCTTAAAAGAATTTAATTTAATTTTTCTTATTAAATACACACAATGCAACAGGAGTTAATTAACAGTAATGGACCAGGATATTCATTTACATAATGGATGGAATATCGATTGCCATTGCTCGTCTGTTGGTAGAATGTTTGATAGTGTTTATGTAAATTTCTTAACACAAGTTGTTCTGCTACAAACAGTCACCACGTTGCAGGGAATAAATCAAACAACTTTTTTTCCAATCCTGATAGAATTCGCAACAAACATCTGCATATACAGGTGATACTTTATTTCTCCTGCCAACTTAAAACTAGTTCTATCCGTTATGCATAAATGAAAATCCTTCTCATTGGGTTTGTTAAATGCATTCTTTTTCCGTTCATAATTTATAAAAGAACTGAATAGCAAAGTTGGGTAAAATCTAATCGATTTACGATTAACTTATTTATGAATACTAAAGTCTCGGTCGTCGATAATTTTTCATATTTCTATTTCAAGAGTTAATAGTGTAGTGAAATTTCCAGATTAAAATACTGAACAAGTAAAAAAAAGTTCTCTCCGGCCGGGAATCGAACCCGGGTCTCCCGCGTGACAGGCGGGGATACTGACCACTATACTACCGAAGACTTGAAAGTAATCGTATTTTTCATCTAAATATATCAACCAAAAAAATTTAATCAAAAAAATATATTTAATTACAAATACCCATACAAATTAACAATTTCATGAGCATGATATGAAATGTGTAATATAATCCAAATGATATCGGATTATATATTTTAATTTTCACTATTTTTAAAACACAGGGTAATTTTGAAAGATAATTATTTAAAAACTATCTTCTTATCTGAAGTGTTTTATTAGAGGAAAAAAAGATCAGGTAACTATGCTGTTAGTTAATGTGTACAATTTTCGATACAGCGTATCGAAACATTGATCTATGTCGATGTTTCGAAACTCAACAAGCGATGTTTTTCGATACACACACCCATTACAAATATCACGTTTTATCTGAAAACACTTTAAATCCTATAAAACAATAAAATAAAATGAAAAGCCTGAGTTGAGAGTCCAGGTCTGCGGTCGGGCAACCTATGGCACGCGTGCAACCAGGTCGCACGCAAAACATTTTTTTGAGTGGAATAAGAAAGGCCTAAGTAGCACATGAAAAGAACAATGAATCAAAAAAAAGAAAGCCCTTTGCACTACGAATCTTAAAAAACGGAGTGAAAACATAAAGAAGTCCAACAACATAATATTCGTGAATAACCAAACGTGTAATTGCAAAAATTCAAAAGGGAATAATATTATTATAATTAATCATATTATGATCTTCTTGCAACTGATTCCTAACAATTTGAGCTGAAATATGCACCCTTTTGTTTCGATCCAATGCGAAAGTATTGGCCTTCTGTTTTATTTGTGACTTCGTCGTTCTTATTGAGCTGGTCTACAATATTTACCAGTCTCCCCGGAGCTGACTAAGACTCCTCTACCACACGACTGGGCTGCTTTTAAGAAATTAACTACTACAGTAACCTTCTTGAATAAGAGTAATTGACAATAATTGATGATTCAACGATAATTGATACTCAATAAGAGTAAAGACTATCATAGTTTCATTGCGTATAGATGTTGAGTTTTTTTTTTGGAAAAAAGTGATAACACATATTAAACTAATTATACCTCAAAATACAACTTAAAAAAAAATTCTTTAATACAATGTCAAACTATTTGAGAATTTCGTAGAATATTTTTTTAATGGACTTTGAAGACATATTTACAAAAAATCTACCAAGTTTAATAGTAACTTTTCAAAAGTCAGTTTTCCGCTAAATTACATTCCTTGTATGTCACTCAATAATAAAATCTTGACTTTATTTGTATTTCGTTATTTGTATTTCTATTAGTTTTATTTACATTTCTTGATAATATTTTGTCTCGTTTTATATTGGCAGACTACTGGATACGCGATTTTGATAATCGCAAAGCTACTCAAGAGCTTTACAAATAGAATAAGAAATGTACAAATATTTATTCTTTTTATTGAAAACTTAGATATATATTTTTTTCATACTGTCCGATATTGAAAAGTAAAGTTAACTGCAATCTTCAACAGTTGGATTATGGATAACACTTAAAATCTTAAGAAACTCCTTTTTTAAATTGTCGATACGTAGATAGATAAAAAACAATCAAAGGTACTTTTTAGTAGAAAATACTCTCTTTAATCACTTAAAAACAACTATTACCCGCTTATTTATTACATTTCCTCTCTTCAGCATTCCCTTGAAGCGAGCCGAAATAGCATGTCTACACGTGCCCGAAATTCTTTCAGCTGCTCCTCCGATGGACCCCTCGAAGAAATCAAAGCGCACAATGGACTAAAGACGAAACCCCACGAGAAACGAGATCAAAAGATTCAATGCCTTTCAGAAAACAAATATCCTTTTGGATTTCTTAAAATGAATGGCGTATATAGGACCCGTGCCCAAGTGTCGAAGAGAGACTTTTCAGAGGCGTTCCCAAGAAGCCAATTTGAAATGTGTTAAAAAACTACTAAAAAATTATTAGAAGCTCATTTTATCTATATTCCAAACGAAGTTTTAATGAGATAAATCACTTGGAAACTTCTTGAGAACGGTCAAAAGGGATTTAATGCATCGTTAAGTGAGCACATGGTTTATTCCCATCGCAGAAGGATAAGAGGCAGCTGCTGTGAAAAAGGACATGTAAGCAAGGAATTGTAGAACGTATTTCTTGACAAGTGAATTGTATTATGCGGCTTGCGATACAAAAGACCTTTTTAAAGTCACTCGGTCCGACTTCATTGTCATCATTTTTTATTAAAAATCGCCGGGAATAAATGAATGATGTTCGAATTCGAATTCGAGACTTTCTCCATTTTGCATATTAAAATTATGAAGTAGTTCTGACTCTTGTTCTTGAATAATGGAACAGTTCCGAGTAATTTACTGGGTGAGGTGCTAGTTTCCTTGAAAAAGGACGATTTTTTCATCTTCCTTTTTGCCGATTTTGTTTCATTTGGAAATTGCGATTGATTGAATTTTATGCGTTGAAAAATAACTTCCATATTTCTCGGTACAATTGCGGTTTATATGCATATTCCCATACAATATTGGATAAATTATATTACATTGTCAGAATACCTTAAGTTTTGGTCCAAGCATTAAATTTCTAATGCCTTCGAGTAAAATTCTGGAGAGCTTATTCAGAGCAAATTTACATATTGGAAAACGTTTGGGATTGAAACGTTTAATATATGATTAGCATTCAAGTGAAATTTAAAGCGTCAAAAACACTCTTGGACTTAACTTTAAACTTTTTAAACATTTTTTATTCAAAACTTTTTTCCACTGATTATTGAATTTCTTATTTAATTCCGGGGAATTCAAAATGGTTTATTTCTGAAACTGACATTACAAAGTAGAAAGTGGGATATATGTGATCAAAATACGTAGTGATGCCCATAAAAATTTCAATTTCGAGAATCTCGCAAAATCTCATGTTGAAAACAGGACGAGACTGATACGACATTATCCAATATTTTTACGAGAAAGATTTTTATAATTTTTCATCTCATTCATCTTCAACTATAAGATTTATGGTTCTATGTAGATGACATACTTCTAAAGATACGCTTTATCAAAAAACTACCTATCGTAAAATTTTTTTAACGGTCATAAAATTCCAGTAAAAGCCAATTTATCCAAAATTTGTTCATTTTTAACAAACAGTATTGTCCATGAAAACAATACTTCGAACAAGTCGTATTACCATATTGGCAATTATCACGTGGTTGTGAAAATGTAAACTCCAAATAAACACTAAACATGCAAATGAAAAAAATTGAAAACCTTTTAAAGGAAGAAAGGTAAGGAACCACAAACAAGATCATAAATTCGTTGAGATTAAAAAGTGAAACAAAAAAAATAACTGGGAAAATCTAATGAAAAAATCAAAAAATGTAGTAATCAAACCTGTAGAGAAAGTGGCTGCAAAAAGATCTCAGAAGAAGGTTTAGTTACTATTCTATAAAGTTTCGGAAAGAAAGAAGAACAAAAGGATTACAAACACCCTATGAAAAACTGATGAAAGAAATTGGAGGCATCCGTTTGAAAGAATGCGAATTGAAGGAAAATATTCCTCTTCAGAAAAAACTTACAAAGGAGCAAAAAGGTTCCAGAAAAACTTGAGGGGAATGATAAAAAAAATACACACGATAGGTCAATGTTACATAAAAGTTAATATGTTAAAGAAAATCATAATTTTTTTAGTTTCTATGTACATAAACTGTTTACAAATTCTTCTAAGCGCACTTACATGGAAATAAAAAAAATTTCCTGTAATAATTTAAAAAAAATATCAAATTCATTTCAAAATAAAAACATAAACAAATTGATCGATTCAAAATATTTAAATAAATGGCATTAGATTAGCATTTACGTTGTTTGACAACTTTATAATTTTTCGTCTATATTTAATCAATCAAATAGTATTAAGTTAAAGTATTATATTATGTTTTTTTTTATTTTCAATACATATAAACGTTTATGATTTTCCTATTGGTTTTCTTCTTTTGGAAAATATTACATAAATAAATAATTGAATCACTTGTTTCAGAAACTCGTCATGTCTAAGGAATCAAACTTTCGGGAAAACAAAAAAAAACATTTCATTTTAAAACTGTATATTGGGTTTCAGTTTATTCCATCAACTTCAATCCATTTTTAAAATAGGTAGCTTTTAAGGTCGAGATACAACAGGTTTCCGTTGCAATCTG
>JABRWK010000458.1:0-39106 GCA_013372445.1 Hypothenemus hampei | reverse complement strand
TTTAAAGGTTTGGCCAAAGACAACCTCGATAAATTGAATAAATGGAATCTCTCAATCGAATCTTTTGGAGATATTTTCAAAGGCTTATACGAAAAAGTGTATTTTTCAGCACATCCGCTTTTTGATGTCAAGGAGAAATTCGTATCGTCAGAAAAACATTTAGATTTACAGGAAATAAAATTATAAGGATTCTTGTGGTCAATTATTCCACTTGATCCAGAAATTTTTTAATTCAAAAAATGAATGATATCATCAATATAATAGAATTTTTGAAATAATAAATTTGTCATACTTTCTAAATCATCTTTTTGTTAAAAAGGGTTAAAAATTATTTTAACAAATTCGTGGCTGCGTGGCGTGCTGTTGTGAAGCAGTACTGCCTTTTGTTGATTTTATTTTTTAATTCATGTATCAAAAATATGTTACAGTAGTATAAGTTTTGAGAATTATTTTAAATTACTTCAAATGTTCTTTTTTCATGTTTCTCATTAAATGTCATGTAAGTTTGGCGACCTAATTTTTTTAAAATACATATTTTTTCTCAGTTGAGGAAGCTTAAAATAGAAAAAAGGTTTTTTACCACTTTTCAACAACAAAACCTCTATAATGTTCTGTCACAAAAATATGACAAGCGTCAATTTGGCAGGTACGAAAAACCATACGCTTATGAAATAAAGGGTTTTCAAAATAATTACTAATGACCTGGATATAAGATACAAAATTTAAAATAACTCGTAACGGCTATAAAAGGCAGCGTGTTTCTACAACTTCAAACTTGAATATCTCAGCGAAAAAAAATTATGTAATAAAAATCGAAGCATGCATTTTGAAGATTAAGGATAGCACTATATAATGCACTTAATAAAAATTATTGAAAAGAATTGGTTACCCAGATATAAGCTTTTGAAATCGGTGAAAAAAAACATTTTTTGACTCTTTAAATTTGAATATCTCAAGATTGTGACGTGATAGACCAATTCTGGCGCCAGATTTGGATTCCGCATCGAAAATTCTATAAGAAATGACATACTTTCATTTTGTGAGCAAAACTAAGTATTTTTTTTACACTATATAAGTGACAGTTTTTAAACAAAATGGTGAAATCGGGTCTCTTTTGGCGATTTGAAAGGCTGTAACTCCCTTATTTGTGGTTTGATTTTGATGGAATTTTCAGGATATATGCAGAAAAATGCATATAAGATTATGAAAACCATATTAAAAAATTTTCACGACACAAAAAGTTTTCAAAACAAGGTTTTTTTAAGGCCCCAAAAAGCACCCTAAAAATAACCTGTTCAAAAATTGCTCAAACACGTAAACTGAGTTTTGACCTCAATTTTTATTGTACAAAATTCGAACAAAATCGGTCGAAAATTACGGACTACAGAATTTTTTTGTGGTGGGCCAACTGATGTGAACATGGGCTCGTATTTACCTAATTCTTTTAGAATTTCCATTTTTTCTCTATGCCGTCGTTCGCGCCCTTCTTTTTTTTGTATTTGTAATAAAATATCACCTACTGATCTTTTTCTGATTCTTTTCTTACTTTTATTTTCATTAATTTCAGAAGATCCATTTTCCATTCCTATTTTTGGTTTTATTACTTTTCCTTGTCCAACCAACACTTCAGGCAAAATACTATCATCTTTCGCTACAATTTTACCTAATTCTTCTTCGTATTCTACTTCCATTTTTGATCGTCCCGTTTTCTTATTATTATCAATAGCTTTCTTCATTTTCTTAATAACGGTTTTATATCTATTTTCGCACTGATAAGGTGTTTTATTTATATTTAATAGAGAAGGTATATCTTCCGAAATCTTTTGCCACATAACTTTCTTTGTTTTAAACTTTTTAAGTGGACCAACGCAATTTAAATACAATTCGTACTTGTCTAATAATAGTCTTGCTTCTTTAGTGTTCCAATTTTCTTGAGGAAAGAAAATTATTTAATATGTAATTATTAGCCATTAGTATTTATTATTACAAACCTGCTGTAGTTTCAAAACTATCAGAAGATGATACTGTTTTGTTGGTAATTTCTATAACGATGCCGAGTTCGTCTTGAGTTAAATCCGTTTAGTCCACAATTTCGAAGGATTCAACTGTTTGTAGTTCTCCTATGTCAATGTCTTTATTATAAATTAGTAATTTTAAATAGTTAATGATCTTAGATCCTGAAACTAAATTATCTTTTTTTAAATCAGAATACAAAATGAACTACATAATATGAATACATATTACATATTTATATGGAATAAATCGTTTGCTTATATAAAAGAAAGCATTCCTACCTTTGAATTCGTTACATATTTGTGAATCTAACTCTAATTCCACTATAACACTGTTATTTATTTTAATAAAAAGGGTATTCATTTTGGTAATACGGACAACAAAAATACTCTTTTAACTTTGTATTCCACTGACGGTTGAACAATGGCCGAACAAACTGATCCGTGATGTTGCGCTGAATGCGCCTGATCAGAGTGATACTTGCGAACATGTTACCGGAGCGGTCACCATTTTATCTATCATAATAAATTTACGATCCCTTGATCCGGGATCAGTGATCAGCGTGCTACCACAACGGTTTATTTGGAGAATTCTAGGGAAATGTTGAAAATCCTAGCCATAAACCGTTAATCTTAATTTTTTTGAACAAGTGATCAGATATGTTTAAAAAGTGGCAAAGTGCAATATGGATTTTCACAATTCAACAAATTTATCCAAAGATTTAAAATTATATGAACTTCAGTATACTTATGGCAATGAATTGTATAACATATTGGACACGATTGATATTGATATCTTTATAGATAGAATTTTAAATAAACTTTACGTTATCACATAACCAAAACACGAAAATGGCGCCAAAAGTTAATTGTCGCATGTCAACAATAATGACAGATTCGACACTTGGTGAAAAGGTGGCGTTCAGGACAACAGCCAACATGTTGTAACTGAGCGGAAACCTGATCACGGATCAGTCTGTTCGGATGAATGCACCCAATTTGAATTCTGTTTGACATTGTTGACATGACATTTTTGACACTTTCGGCGGCACGAAAAAAGTGCTGGCCACTGAAAAACGCTATCAGTGTAATAGCCACTACATAGAGAAATTCAAGGTCACCTATTTTGAATCAATGTTTTAATGGGAATGTCGCATCTGTATTCGTTTTGATGTTTCCGCGAATCGAACCAGGCGCGCCAAATATTTACTAGAATTCGTCGATTTATTTAAAATGACGAAAGAAAATGTTCGCTGGCGAATTGGTTTATTTGTTCAGTTCTTCTAGGTTAAAATATTTAAATATAGATCTAACTTTAAGTTAAACCAACTGAGGTTAAATAACCGATTATCCACAAGAGAACCAGTTAAAATTAAGCGTTAAACATCCAGACAAACTTAACCGAGTAATTTAATAATCAGTTATTTTTTACACAAAAGATATTCAGTACTAAATAAAAAGTTATCACATTCGAAAATGAAAATAAGATTTCAAATGTAAAAAAATCCATTTTCAGTTATTGGCAAAAATTCAGATTATTTAGTTTAAATCAAAAACACATTCCTAGTTATAAGCAGTTAATGGGCTATGGTAGTAGTCAATATATTATGTTTTTAAAAATTGTAATAAACAAATGTAAACTTTTAAATTGTTTACATATCATTCTGGAATAATGGGACTAATATATTAAATAGTTACAAGGAAGCGAATAATCAAGTCATTCTATAACCAAAAAAGTACTTTGTGACTGTTCTAATGTTGATATAAATAATGGGTTTTATGACGTTAATTACCATTCTACTATTGTCATTTTTTATCATATCATGGTAAGATTATTATATGTTATTTCTAGTAAAATAATGTCTTGTCTTTTAGGATTGTTCCTGCACTGCTGTCCTGGTTCTTTTCATACAAATACAAAATATCCATTGATATAGGAAGAATCAACTTGCCCTTCCTCAATTTGTGTAATATTGTGATAACAAAGAGTGATTACACCATTGTAAGTGACTCAATAAAATCTAAAAATAAACTAAACCAAATTGCTTTCAGAAAATAAAAAAGTTGGTATCAAAAGTAGTTTTGTATATTCGGAATTGACCAAACTGATTACACTGGTTATAGAAGATGTCCAAATTAACAAAAGACTCTCAAGTACGGGACCGAAATTTGAACCCCCTGTTCATAAACCTATACCAGATTTCCGTCAAGTACAGGTTCCTCCATTTATTAACACATTTGTTCAGGTATTGCTTAGAAGTTTATAAGAAAATTATGCTTCAAAAATCACTTTCAGTTCATGGCAATTCACGTATACAAAATATCTGGCAACATTCAATTGGACCTGAAATGTTCCATGAAAATTTCATCCAAAGATCTTCATATTGATGGAAATATTCTGAAAAATGCCAAATCTCTTGTTGCTATGTTGAATGTTACTGAAGCTTATTTGAGTATTTTAAGGGAAACCACGCATAAAGAGAGTACAAAATTGGCCACTTTCTGTTTAGGAATGTCAATGGAAACTATTGTCGTGGCCCAAGGACCATTGATAGTGGAGGTTTGGAGTTTTTCGTTTAAGAAAAAAGAGTGTTTTTGACATCCAATATTTTTTAGAGACTGGATGTTAAATTTTCTCATGGCAGAGCTCTAATTCAAAGTGGATTTTATTCATTTATTAATAATTTAAAACAATCAGAGAAAACTGAAAATGAAGTACAAACAGATGAGCTAACTAAGGAAAATTCAATGTTTTTTGAGAGCAAAAGATTCAAAGCTCTTCATAATTCGGAAATGTTAAATGCCCAAAAATTAAAAACCAGAAAGGAACCAAATGAAAATATATTGGAAAAGATACTACCCATCTTACCAAGGGTAACGTTCATTTTTAATCCTAAAAATTAATTTTGTTTCATAGTTGGTTTGCAATTGTTTTAGAATTTATTATTACAAATTGATGACATTTCCATTCAGGGTTACGATAGATTGAATCAATTGGAATTCACGGGCATCCTAAAAAATTTGTCTTTAACCTACCGACCAGTATCTCTTAGTCCAGATTTAGGATACTCATTCAATCTTATCTTGAATCTTATAAGTTTGGAAAATAAAATGGATAAAACCATAGAATTGAAGAACCTTAATGTAGATGCGAAAGTAAGTCACATAAAGCGTTTTTTTAAATATACTAATTGGTCTTTTTAGTTGAAAAATAACGTTATAAACGTATATCTTAAACAAAACAACCTGTTTATTACCTACAATCATCTGTTAATATCCAAATGGATCAAACTGAACTTTTACAAATCGTCCAAAGATAAAAGAACACCTATTTCACATCTGAAATATGAAAGAGATAATCCATTGTTAGATGAAATAATGAAAAAATTGTGTGTTAACTTTTGCGCAGAAATTTCTAATGTACTTCTAGCAATTAAACTAAACGAAACCATATTTTCATCTGTAGGATTTGACAAATTAAGACTGATGCTTGATCAAGTTGAGGAACTCAGGGGTGAATATTTTAATCTAATTTCAATTCTTAACGCAATAAAACAATTGTAGAACACCAGTACAACTCATATTTAGGTAATTTAGTATTTGGTTCAAGACACTGGCAAACTGAACTACTCATAGAATCTCTATGGTGGTCATTTAAAGATTCCATGCAAGGCACGAACATGTCCAAGGTAATATTTGTTTTATTGATATTTGTAACAACTTGTAAGGTTCTATTTAAGGGCGTGCATGTGTGGGGCACTCCCTTATATCTTGGAATGGCCTTAATGAAACTCTGCACCACCAATGATCAGGAATTAAAATTGTACTCTTATTTAGACACCATCCAGTTAGAATGGTCCTTGGAATTGTCTCAGTATCTACTATTGGCTATGAAGTATTTTTAGTGATAGTTTTGTGTAATATGTAAAAAGATATACATATTTTTAAGGTCTTTTATGCAATACGAAGTACAATTCAAGAAGTTTCTTAATGATGGTAGTGGAAACAAACAGAAGTTGAGTGCTATCATTCTTATGTATCACGTCAACTGCTTTTTGCAGAGCCAAAATAATGGTAACTGTGAAAAAGTTGGTGCCGAGAATGTATAATTTTTCAAAATTTTTAATAGAATATTTCGTGGCTAGGCTGGATAGCATAGATATTAAAAGAACAATAGAAAACAGTAAAACGATCAAATTGGAAGAATTGAAAATTTTCATTTTAAAAGATAAAGGAGATCTGTACACTTGCATTCGAACCGAAGACATCCGCAATTATAAGCTGTTTTTGAGGAAAGCCCGTTTGGATCTAATCTCAAATGAGCGCGTAAACCTCGTTGAATATAATATTTCAATATCAGAAAATTGTGTTTTGTACTGGTCGATGAATTTCCACTTGAAAATGTTACTTTTGTTTAGGTAAGTCTTTAAATATATTAAACGATCGTTAAAAAATTGCCTGTAAACAGGAATATCCGAGAGTTTGTCAACATCTTTATGCCATATTTAATGAAAAAGACTTATCAGCCTTCATCTGGGAAGCATTTGCACTGGAGCCTAGAAGGAAAGCTTCAATTGCACATTGACATAAATGGAAAACATAAAATGAACGTAAATTTAGGTGAGTGTCTCTAATCTACATGTCAAATGAGGGAAATGACCTATTTGATTTTGTAGAAGATATGTTGCTTTTTACTAAGATGCACCTGAGTGATAACGAAAATAAGATAAATTTCCACATAAATACTGTCACAATCTTAATAAATAATTCAGACATATTTGAGTTGAAAGGCATAAATGTTAAGTCTCTGGTTCATGGTACGGATGAAAGTGGTTTAAAAAAAACGTTTAAATGACACACTTAATCGACCGTTTAGCTTTGATGCTTACACGATTCAGGTGGAATTATTTAAGGTGAGCTTTTGACATTTATATTAAATTTTCAACATGTTTGGTGATTTTTGTAGGCTATTTTTCCCCATGAGCATGATTACGCGGAAGCAGTCCAAAATCAGCTACTTTCTATAGTTAAATGGCTGAAGATCGTTCATAAACAAACGAAAAAGGATTCGGGAGAATTTTTCCCGGATTTAATTATAAACGTAAGATATTTTGGTATCTGAAATAGTAATTTTGAGAGAAATCTTCTGCAAATTGAATATCTGAAAATGTATTATTTTTGGATTTCTTCTACGTCAATTATTTGTGTTTCATTGACTGTCCTAAAACATTCTTAGCCGTGTTATATCTCGTAAGTAATTGACGCAGAAGAAATCCAGAAGTAGAACATTATATGAAATAGTATACTAAGTGACTTGGTGATAATTCAGTCTTTGCCGTAACCAGTGTTATTGCCTGAGATAAGAGACCTGATCATCCGAGTTGCTATAAAGATTAATAAGTGTCTTTCATAGGAAAAATGATATATTTAGTCTATAAAAAAACTTACTTATAGATTTCCTCTGTAAGCACAGACCAAAGCGATAGCAATATGTGTCATAAGAAATGCATTATTTCATAGGTATATGCAGTAATTACTAATTAAAATCTGCATTCACGCCTATTAAAAATGCGTCGATCACATTAGGTGATAGTAAAAAGTAAAGGATCATCTATATTAGCAATAATAGTAGGAGGATGGTGAAGGCTGACGTATATTTGAGATTAAATGTAAAAATAATTTCGGCGGCAAATCACATATATATGTTTTGGAAAGCACTGTCAGTGTGATTTCCAATTGAGGAGTTCAATGCAAGAACCAGGTATCTCCACTTTTTTATGAAAAAGAGTTATACATATACGTGGAAATATACTATTTTAAATTCTCTATTATTTGGTACAAGAACAGACTATTTCCTCCATAAAGTAATCTACAAATGAAGTCTTTGGCGGAAGGTGTGAAACTCATATTTCTGAATTTTCGAGCTGATGGCAAAAATCATTTTATCTATTAGTATCTTTTAAGATAATTAATTAGTATATGATCTTAACTTGATGTTTATAACTTGTTATGATGTTGCTGATACTTAAGTAGCAATAAAAATAGTTGCAGAAAAAACTTATTCACGCGAAACATTGTTTTTGAACATTTGCCAAAAATGAATTAACATCTTCTTCCATTAAAGGCTTCAAATATTATTGTATGTAGATACCCTCAAAATTTCATGTGTAATAATTAGATACCTCGTGGAGTTCTTTGTTCTTGCGTCGCATAGATAGCTAATTTTATGGGCGTAACTCCAATTTAAAGAACTTAAGTGAGGTAAAAAAACGGTATCAAAGGTTTTGTAGAGAAGAAAATGGGCTTTAAAATAATATATGTCACATTGATCTCCAGCAAGTACAAATGCGCATCGCTGCTGTTTGGATCTATAGCATCCAAAGCTTCTGTTTGTATTTATATTATGTTTTCAAAACTTTCATAGTCAGCAAAAGTCACATTTATGTTTTGTTGTAGCGTTATTAGAAATTTACGTCTACAAATGCCTAGATATCAATTACAAAAAGTAGCAATAATAACGTTTCAGTACATCTGAAGGAGTTAGTGCTAAAACCGCCTATATTACAAAATTAACGTTTTGTCAGTTAGGCGGTTTTAGCACTAACCCCTTCATCTATTATTTTATTTTTACTATTTTAAGTTACTTTTTAGGTGAATGAGTTCTTGTTGGAAATGAGTGATGATCCATTCGAAGTCAGATTGCGTGATAATTTGGAATTACTTGAAGACGAATACAATGAGAGTTTAAAGCGTAAAAAGATGCTTAAAGAAAAAGTAAGTTTTTTTATTTAAATATTATCCTCAACTTCAACCTAAATTATCAGATTGCTGAACTATTGACCACACACATGCACATGCCAGCTGGTAAAGTCGAAGAACTATACGCAACTTTAAAAAAACGAAACGCAGACATTTATATTCAAAGGTCGAAATTGATGTACCAGACGGTGCCGCAACGAACTAGACTTTTTGCATGGAGCATGACTAACGTGGAACTAATGGCAAGTCAATTACTAAATTAAAGAAGAATTAGTACAAACCATGGTGAAAAAAATATTAAACCTAATTGTTCTAAAGGTTTGTCCGGATAAGAACACCGATATTCTTTCGTTTATCCAAGAGATGGACAAGGACAGTCCGCCTCCATTGGGTGAGACATTGGCATTTTCTGTAGCCTGGCTGCGCCACTGGGTATTGAAATGCGAAGAATGGAAATTTCAGTTGCGTGATTTTCCCCAACCGTTGTTATTGATAAAGAAAATGGACATGTGGGGAAAATTGGGAGCGGCCGAAGAAATTGCCCCAAAAAGAGGTAAGTATTTTTGTGCCCAACATCTGGTATTTTATTTATTTATTTATCTTCTGCCTATTCCTAACGAGTCTAAAGTATCCATGACTAAGCCTACTAAGTTAAATATCCAATCCATAACTGTTGACATGACATCATCAAACAATGAGAGATTTTGCGATCTTCTAATTGATGACGGGCCCTAAAATAATTTAAGATTAATTCTGCGGCAGCGATTTTCGTTTTGTTGAAAGCATAAAAGAGGGATTTAAGATGTTCTAGGTATTTGTTGCAATATTTTCCAAGCTTCTTGTACTGCTTTAATGACTAATTCTGCTTGATGTAAGGCAGATTCTGTGAAACCAAGAGTAGACGGAATTTGGGGTTGAGCCGCTCTAACAGCCTGAAATATTTTCAAATATTAATATATAGTATTTTAATCGTAACAAGCATCGTCAACTTACACATTCGCTGTTAGTTTAACGGGTTATTAACAAATCGTGCGTTTTCATGCTAAAATATTTCAAAATAAAATATTATACGCTTACTCTGTTTTGGATGTTGGCGGCCTCTTCCTGACAGCAAACAAACTTAGGATTCTCATTTTCCATGAACAAAAACAAAAAGGCAAATACCACAATGTAGAGATTCATGTTTCGTCCTAACATTTCAAAATGATTTTTATTGAATTTCTCCTATCTGCATTAATATATTCCAATTACTGTAAGTAACTAACCACTTTGCCAATACAAATCACTTAATTGTGCTCCGCTAATGGCCAGGAAATGCCATATCTTTGATCTTTATTGCTTTTATATGAAAAAATTTATTGCATTATCTAATGAGTGCTATTAAAAAAATGGTCATCACCTTATAAGGGCTATTTTTTTTAACGTTACCAGTTTTGATCTCAACCAAAGCCTTTTCAGGTCACATTTCCAAATTTACTCTGAAAGCATCCTTGAAAAGAAACTTGAAGGGACACAAAACTAAAGCAAATACTATTAAAAGATTAGCAGTTGGACCCCTGTTAACCCTCCCTATCAGCTAGTTATCTATATGCTGACACCCTGCTCTTTTTGAGTTTGTTTCAACAATCGTGAGTTATTCCATATTTGCCTCCTTTATATCTTTTTAATTTAAATTTTCTTATACTAAGATGATGAATTTTCAATGTATGAGTTTTAGATAGTAACACAATGTGGTTCTTGTTCTCCCGTTCTTCTCCACACAACAAACAGTTGGATTGCTTGACACGTCCGAGAATGAGTAAGTCGAAAACACTGTAAACAGCCCTGTGCCCACTTAACTTGTGTTTATTAAATACTAGTAGTTGTTTAGTCTTTCCTGGTATTGTCGTGTCGACATATGGTTAATGCCGCTATTATTGTCTCCGATTTAGATCGCATTTAATAGTTACTTTTCCCATGGCATGTCGCGACAAGAGGAACTGCCACAGTCTATCTTGCTAAAACCTTGAGGGTTTTCACAAGTTGACGTCAATAAGAAGTTTTTTGGCATCAAAAATTTATAGGAAAAACAATGTCCATGTATTTTCTTTTACATTTTAGCAATTATCTCACTTTTAAGCTGTTTCGCACAGCTTTTTTGCCTAGCAGTTGCACTTGAGATCGGTACATACCGTTTGGAAGAAATCTATATGTATGCACAGATGTTTGTGACCATATTCTCTCTGATCAGATTACCTTTTTGCTGTCTTGTTACGTCCAAATCTGCAAAGTGCTTGCATGCACTTCTACACTACAAAAAATTCTGTAATTGATATTTGTCTGTGCAAATTTGAATAGTTTTCCAATGGCATTTAGTTCTGGGGCACATTTCAGAAATATTATAGGCTGTGTTTGAAATACCTTTACGTTTTTAGCTACAGTGATGCTCTCTTTTTCTAGCTCTTTCCATGCTTATACATGGTGTCTCAAAATTTCCTTAATAGGGTATGTTTCTTTAATTGTTGTATGAAGAAAAAAATATTTTGAATAAATCATTTTTGATTTTCACAGCTCTATTGAATGATAGATATTTATTTTATTTTAATGTTTTAAATGCCATTTCAAAATCAATTTGTTTTTTTATTTCATAAAAAACAAAAGTTTTATTTGAAACATTTCCTAATTCGATAACAAATTTTTAAGACAAGGCCTCAAATCGTTAGAGTAACTTTCTGAAAAACACCGATATTACATGAGTTTTACTACATGGCAGTTTCTTCAGTCCTGAAGAATGTGTAAAAATTTGAATTATTTACAGAATACTACCGAAAAAGTATCACAGAGCAGCTTGTTGTGATCATAAACACTTTCCTCGCCATCAGTCATTGTAACACATTACTTTTTATAATATAAAACAGAAAATGTGCATCAGATTCTTCCCAAATTCAATACATTTCAATCAGCAAACTCCAATGGCGTGAAATACCAAAAATTAAGCCATCCGCATAAGCAGTGACATGTCAAAAGAAATAGAGCATCGTAATTGCTTCATATCGAAAATACGATTAATAATTTAGTTTAGTTTATTACACAGGTCTACAAAACGTTTTTCTAACGCGCGGGATGAAATTAAATGCACCTTGTGTAATTTTCATCGCTGGCATTCATTTTTTCCTGTCACGTCACATATTTTGAATACACTATATTTTTCATAAAAAAAAATTACAAAGATAAAAGTTATTGTGACACATATTTCTTATTCATAACAGTTTTTTATGCGAATTTGAAATATGATCACAGAAATTCGCAATCATTTCTCTTTTTTAAGATATTTAGTATTAAAGATGTTAAGGTTTTTGGAAATATTTTTAAGAAGGTTAACTCAAGTGTTATTTTAAGTTGGTGTCATAAACTTTTAAATATATAATTTACCTATGGGAAATCATTATAGCCATTTAAATTGTTTCGTTTTTTCCGCGGTAAAAAATTTTCATATTCTATTTTTTACCAAAATGCGTAAAATGACTGTAAAAATGACCTTCATTAAAAAATGTAAATCTGGAAAGAAGTTTTGAAAAAAGTGCGTTAACAGATGTTCAGAAAGCCGCAAGGCTTGAATTTGTCAAAGTAAACATGAATAGGGACTGGAACAAGGTAAGATTTGAATAGGTGGTTCGAAAGGAAATTGACGTGATGGAGAGAAACAGTTGAGCTAAGCACTAGGTCATGGTTTTTCTTTTAGATCATTTAGAGCGATGAAAAAAGGTTTAAATTAGACGGGTCTGACGGTTTTATTGGTTACTGACACGATCTACCCAAAAATCCATTACGGTTTCTGAAGCAAAATTTTGGCGGCGGATTAAGGGTATGTACTGCCTTCAATGTAAATCATAAGCTTCAAATGGTTTTCATGTCAAATTATATGGATAGCATTGAGTATCAGCAAATGTTAGATGCCTGCTTGATACCGTACTACGAAGACCATGACGACGAGGAGCTGATTTTTCGGCAAAATGGCGCCCCGGTGCATTGAAGTCAGAGTACGTCTGATAACACGTCGATAAGCATGACTACTGCCCGTGAAAGTCAAAAGCTCGATTGGCTCAATCAGAAATTATACAGTAAATTAAATGATCTCAAAATAGCAATTACGTGAACATGGAACGACATTACATGCTAAAAAATTGAAATTCCAACATGAATAAGAGGAGGTTCCAAGTTATTAACCGTCGTGATGTTCCTACGGATTATTAATTTTGCTGTTATACAGGGTGATTCAAAAGTAAACGTAATCCTTTTAGGGACGTGTTTCTCTCATAAAAGTAAGAAAAAAAGTTTATATGACATGACATGACTACGGAAATGATTCGTTTCCGAGATACAGGGTGTTAAAGTTTAAGAAAAAGAACATTTCTTTATTTTTTAGCTTCCAAACGGCCTAAGATTTTTTAACCAAATTTGGTATATGAGTTCAGCATATTAGTAGTATTAATCCAAAAATTACCAGCTCTAACCATTCATCAGTGGCGGAGATGTGGATATCATGTATTATTAAATTTGTATGGAAAAAAAGGAAAAAAAGGGACACTTATATCTCCGCCATTGGTGAATGGTTAAAGCTGGTAATTTTTTGGATTAATACTACTAATATGCTGAACTCATATACCAAATTTGGTTAAAAAATCTTAAGCCGTTTGGAAGCTAAAAAATAAAGAAATGTTCTTTTTCTTAAACTTTAACACCCTGTATCTCGGAAACGAAGCATTTCCGGACCCATGTTTATATAAACTTTTTTTCTTATTTTTATGAGAGGAACAAGTTCCTTAAAGAATTACGTTTACTTTTGAATCACCCTGTATATTGATTTTTTCGTTGATGTTTAATAAAATTGATTTTGTCAAAGTGACTTTATAATTGAAGACGTTAATTGAGTGTTATGTCACATTTTCAATTTTTTGAGTAAATTGACATTAAAGTTTTTAGATATGGTATATACGGCATGAGACATTTAGCTTCTGAAAACTGCCAGGTGACAACAAAACCAGATTATTTTTTTTCATTGACGGTTAAATCTATACATAGCATACTTAAAAAATGCATTAGATTATTTTTTAGGAAAATGTGACATGACATCCTTATCAACTAAGGTCTTCAATTATTTCCAATCAAGGAGACTCGGTAATTCGAATTTTTTCCGTTTTTTTTCAAAACTCCTTTCTAGATTTATATTTTTTCATTGGGGTCATTTTGACAGTCATTTAGTCATTTTATTTTTTATTTATTATTTTTTTTGTATATTAGTTTTATTTTAACCTATAAAGATATTTTTTTAAAAATTTCAATTTTTTTTCTGAATTATTGTTGACATTCAAATATAAGAATAAAAAAAGAAAAAAAAACACGGCATTCCAACCGGTTCAACCTAGCTGTCTTTTTAAAAAAACTTTTCTTTGTTTTTTTAATTTTTAAAATGTATGTGTGCGTTTGTAATTGATATTAATTTACTTCTAATTATTCATTGCAATAAGAACACAATTACACTATTAAAACCACCAATAACATCAAATTTGCATGACCATTGTAAACCTGTGTTATTTATCCGTTTTTATTTATGTTTAATTAATACTAATAAACATTTAGCCATACAGGGTGCTGATTTTTCGAACTCCAACATGGGGATGTCAATTATTTGAAGAGATAATGAGACTGGCTTAATTGGGGCAATGTTGTGCAATTTGGAAGTCAATTAAATATCGCTGAGAAAATTCGGATATTTTGAAAGATTGTGGAGACCATTGAAAAGAATCTAAATTTTAGTTTTTCCTTTTTAAATCAAAAGCCACGAATGGTGAGCGTTTTAAATTGAAACATTATTAAGGCAATTTTTACGAGAAATTCAAATGTACTTGCGAAAAAGTCAAGGTACTCTAGATGTGTAAGTTAGTGCAGTTAATTTTGTATTTCCTGAAAGTAGTTTGGAGTTTGATATATTTGAACAAAGCTTTTTTTACTGCTTACGTTAATGTATGACAAGATGTGGTTCAATTTCACGATTCCATAAAAAAAAACAGTTTATATGAAGAATGTCTTGAAAAAAACGCATTGTTCTGTTTTCAAAGTAAACTTAACATTCTATTTTAGACTTGTCTGTAATTAGGTGTCTTAATACTAAATAATTAATGCATTCAATAAAAAAGTAGGGTAAGGTGGGATGAAGTGGGACGCATTTTTATACCACGTATTTTTTTTAATAATTTTTTTTGCGATTATGAGAAGTCTATTCGATAGACAAATTCATTAGCAAACATTCTTTAGTCACGAAATTTCAAAATTTATAATTTTTATGGTATATTGGACAAATTGTCCAACGTCCAAATGTGTTTTTGAAGATTTATCAAATTTGAGGAATGAAGTGTGTCACACTATGAGGCAAAGTGAGACATGATCATTTTTAATGCTAATTTATGATTTAACGAATGATAATATTTGAATGAAAATAATGTATTGAAAAATAATTAATTAAATTTTTTCCATTTAGAAAAATTAAAACAAACTTTAATTACGCATATATGTACTTTTTTTGTATCATGGACAAAACGTTGAGAATCAAAAACTTCTCACTAATCAAAAAAACCTTTTTAAAACAATTATTTAACCTTGTTCTCCCTGAGCAGCAAAATGACCATGTATCCTTACCAAAAACTAAAAATTATTTGGCTTGACACAAAACACATAATAATTGCTAGTTGCGTTCAAAGCTCACTGCGTATATACAGGGTGACCCATAATGTTGAGCACTTTTGAATAGTCTTTAAATAAAAACTGAACAACTAATTGACTTTTTATTCAGCTCATATCAAAGTATACATCTGGGAAATTATGTCTTGAAACTTAAAAAGAACACATGCCACACGTCTGACCAATCGTTAGCTGTCATAAATGAAATGTTTGTAGGAAAAGTCATTTCGCGTAAAGGGGATATTCCATGGCCGCCCAGGAGCCCTGATTTGACTCCACCTGATTTTTTCCTCTGGGGCTATTTGAAAAGTCGCGTTTACAATAATAAACCTACATCAATAGATCAATTAAAAGTGAACATTCGACGAGAAATGGCAGCTAGTCCTCCGGAAATGTGCCAGCGCGTTTTTGCAAATTTGCGATTTAGGTTTGAAGAGTGCTTGCAGCGAAACGGTGCACATCTTGATAATGTCCTTTTTAAGACATAATTTCCCAGATGTATACTTTGATATGAGCTGAATAAAAAGTCAATTAGTTGTTCAGTTTTTTTTTAAAGACTATTCAAAAGTGCTCAACATTATGGGCCACCCTGTACAATCCCACATCACGCCATGTCCCACTTCACCCCGCTTTACCCTAGCTATTTTCAAGAATAAGACGAAACCAAAGACTTTTATTTCCGCACTTTGCAACAGTTCTTATTGGATTTAGAAAATTTTAAAAAGTAAAACCTAAAATTGTTGAAAATAATGTACAAATTTGTTTTCATTTATCAAACAGCAAATTAAATAGAAATTTAGGTTCTAAGTTCTCGATATATCTATAACATTATCAATGATTCTTTTATAAAATAACAAATTAACATCTCTGCAGTTTTAACTAACGGCTTTAACTGCGCATTGTGTGGACAGAAGCTTCAGATTTAAATTAGCAAAATTTCCCTTTTTCAAAGCCAACGCATACGTGCTAAAATAACCACCGCACAGATCTTTTTAAATTTAATGTCTTAAATGAGCCATTGAAAACCATAGTGGTCTAGGTCAAAAAAATGAATTTTGATATAATGGCGCGTATTTATCTGAGCACGAATGGGAACGAAGCAAAGCGAGGACGAACGGATGCCTCGTTTGTATTTTATTTTTGTTTCGAATTTTTCTTTGAAATGCCGACTTTCAACAGATAGAATTCGAACTGCCTCAGATTATTCGTCGCACAACCGAATGTAGTTTGCTGCACCTCAATGACACGTCCACATATGTATGATCATTCGTATTCGTCTTGCTTCGTTCCCGTTCGTGCTCTGATGAATACGCGTCTTAAGTGGGCGTAAAGTTGTCAACTCAACGGGAAACTGATTAGACATGCGAAATATTAGCCACACCTACGGCAAAACTACTTAAGCATTACTTCTGAAATTCGATCACCTCCTGGATTCTTTTATCCCAAATTTGAATTTATTGTTATCTCAAATTCTCAATTTTTTGACTTATAACACTCTGGCTTTCAATGGCTCAAATATCAAAATCCATTTGGCTAAAAGAAACTGAAAATGCCAGTCCAGAAGGTTTTCTGATTGATTCAATAGTTTTTTCCAGTTAAATAGATGACAGTCTGTTTCGAAATCCATTCTATACTTGATTGAATATGAGATAAATTAGGTACAACCTTTTTCTCTATTTGTCCAAAGACACGGCCGAGTAGTAAAAATAACTGTCTGTAAAGTAATAGTAATTTTATTCACTGTAAAGCTGATGTGATATACATATAATGCTTGAAGGAATTTTCAAATCTCTTGGACAAACAAGTCTCCCCAGGCAAAAGTCTTTTTCTAATGACAACATTTTGGGTGATTTGGTAACTTCTCAGAACCATATCTGTGAAAGATATACACTTTCGATTAAATATGGAAAAATGGAACTAAAATATGACTTTTTCCGTTTAATTTTAGTTTTTCCCATTTTGAGGAATCTCGCAATTTTTTTCAGCTCTGTGTCAGGTGTAGCAAGGGTAAAATTATTTTTCATCGTCGAATCTAAAACTCAACTTTTTTAATAATGTATTCAAAGCTACTAATATTTAGCGAAAACAGCACGTACAAAATCCAAAATTTGAATTTGAAGTCCCAGTTTTTCATTAATATTCAGCAAGAAATAAAACAGATTTCGTGTATTATTACCTTGGTATTTTCGCACTAGACTAAAAGAATTTTGATAACTTCACAGAGTAATTGATTTAAACAGTTTTGGAACAAAACTGCTTCTGTCGCTATAGTTTCTCATTTAAATTTTCTATGATTTAGAAAGTTTTCTCGTCAAATATATTGTCGTATAAATGACATTTCAGAGGAGGCAGTGCAACCAAAATCTCATTTTTTATATAAAATGGATTCAATGATTTTTTATCCATAAACCCTAGTTATACGTTTTTTTTAAATAATGCATGCTCGAATATAATAAGTGCTTATATATCAAAAGAAAAAAAGCCGCATTTTTGTCGTAGCTCTTAGGACCGTAATCTTGGAATTAGGAAAGCCATTTGAACCATATACCATTCAACGAGGCATGCAACCTTTAAAGTTTTACTACGACTTAAATTGCGAAATAGAATCCTTTAGTTATGCGTTTGGACCTTGTTGGGAACCAGTGATTGCTCAATGCAATCTGAGTAAGTAGCAAAAATATACCAATTAGTCGACAAAATATTAAAAAAAACATATATTGACAGGTTTTAATCAAATTAGCGCTCCTTCAAGAGACCCGTCACCACCTCTACCCTTTTGGGATAAAATGCGTCTATTAATGCACGGTCGGCTGACCATGATCGTACAAAAAATGCAAGTACTTCTACACGCCTCCCTAGATCCGTATAATACAACTGAAGAGATGGCATTAACTTGGGAAAATGTCATTATGGATTGGACAAATGGTAAGTTGCTATTCGTGGAAAGCATTTAATTTCTAATATACTATTTTGCCGCTACAGCTAAGGTAATATTTAAAGGCGACTTGAACGTGTTTGTAAGAACAGCATCTAAATACGATGACGTTCAGCTATTGAAACTTCCAAATCTAAAACTTATCTTAGGATTTCACTGGGTCTGTTTAGGCGATCCTAATGACCACAACAGCGTGATCTATTGTGCCCCAGATAAAATTCCTGAATATTCCAGTAATCAAGAGCACGATTCCTTCAGGGCATTCCGTTCTCAAAATTTGAATTTAAGTATTGTCATGGAAACAAAGCCCGCATTAAACAATAATGGTTGTCCTATACTCCTGCTTTATGGCAGTACATTGCGATGGATTGAAAATTTGAAGTTGATCTTGTCAGGAGTGACGAGACCTACGAGACGTGGAATGATTTTTGGAAATTTGAAACCAAGGAAACCGCAACTGAGTCGTCATTACAAGAAAATCAATTTGCTGGTAGGATTACATAAGTTTCAAGTTTGTTATTGGATGTCTTTCGCCATGAATCGTGGATGCGAAATGTTTGGTGGTCGTCTAGCGTCCAGTTCAGGTAGATGTCTAAATATTTACGTGCTAAAATTCGATCAATTTTTATTCATTTAGAGCATTCCCTATCTCTGGTTTCCTTAAACGATGATGGTTTAAAACATCGTCCCAAGGCCGAGTGGTCTATCATTTATATGAACTCGGAACTTTCTGATTCAGAAATTTGGCTCAAGTCGGCCCTGCAAGACGATGCCGAATTCGAAACTTCAAGGGTGCAACCAGTGGAAAAAACCTATTGTCTGTCAGTTGCCAAGGTACTGATTCAAATCTTGTACGCAATTGAATATTAGGAGTAGGAGATTTGCCTTATTTTTAGGTGTCTTATGGGCGAGAGGCAGTGCTTCCCAATCAGTCACTGTCCGAGCCTAACAAGGACACGCCCACCCATAGATTGGTCGTTTACGATTTAAGAGGAGCGTGGACGAAAAGTAATCGAAATGTTGCTTTTGCTTTATTTGACACTTTTATGAAAACTACGGTACATTTTCCGAATTTAGACTTACATAAAAAAACTGTTTAATGTAATGTTTAGAGAATGAAAAAGAATCTATCTACAGAGGCTTTGAAAGGGTTCAGAAAGGACACAAATACAACGCCTATGAAAAGGCGAAACACGGATGCTACAAACACGCCTCCCAATAACGCTGTTCAAGTTAGAACGTTTTAAATACACAAAAAAATCAATATCAGCTAAATATCTAAATTACAGGATATTCAGTCAGGCTCGGCTGTGCAAGATGTTTCATCTCCCATAAGCAAACTACAGTCTGGACATGCAGCCAATATGCTGCAACAATTGATTGCCGAAGCAGACAATAATTCCATAGTTTATAGTGACGACTTATCCGCAGTGTCCAGGCAACAGCATTTACAAGGCGTCCAAGCTTGTCAAGAGGATGATGTGATTCACAAGAACTGGCAAAGTATAGTTAAAATACATAACAATTATGAGTATTCTTATTTGAAATTTTTATTTAGTATCACTTGTAAATGCTCAAGTGCTGTTGAAAGGCTGTGAAACAAATGGTTACCTAATATTGAGTGCTGCCAAAGCAGAAATTTTACAAAGAATACATAGGCCCGCTTGGAAAGATAGAACTCTAGTGTCAAAAACTACGTGGACAGGCTTACTGGAGTGTATGCAGTATTATGCAACTGTTAATGCGGGTGAAAACGACCCTAACGGTAACTTTTTGATAACCACGCCTTGTTGTCATTACTAATTGCACGCCAAAAATTTGTAGAAAACATCATGTGGCTAACAGTTGATAACATCCAAGAAAAAGAATCAGCTGAAATCTCTGAACCATCTGAAGTACCGAATATGGTGGGCAGTGGAGTTTCAGTTGGAGCGGTGGTAAGCGACACAGTGGGACCCAGCACGTGTAGACAAGTAAAGACTCCACATATATAATAAGGTTATATTGAAAAAATTGGCTTTCAGCTTCAAAGAATAGTTTCGAGATGTAAATGTGAATTTTATTACGCAAGTTACGGAGATATCAGTGTGGATCCCGAAGGAATCGGAGAAATTCCAGCCCCGCCACTAGAGGATGTCAGTCCCTGGGACAGCAGGCAATCGGGTGTGGATGCGTTCACTCTTATGCATTACGATTTGGATGTTTGCACTAATTCCTTGCAGGTAAGCAATAGTATTTTACATTTCACAATAAAACGATATGTTTCTAGTACGCTATGCTTTTGGATATTATCAATAATTTATTACTCTACGTGGAACCTCATAGGAAAGAGGCTCTGGAAAAACTAGCCAGAATGCGATTCCAGTTGCAATTGCACAGCATGGAAGACCAGAGAAGACCAATTCAAGAAAAACAAACTGTAGTCAGGAATATGATTAATACGTTAAGACGTCTGGAAAAAGACACATATATGCTTAACAAAGCTTTAGAAGAGGATCCTGAAGATAACGAATTGAGAATGGAATTGGAAAGATTAGAGAAAATGGTTTGAATACTAGAAATTAGTTGAAATAAAAACTAAAACGAATCATTTATTTTAGATGCACGATTGTAAGATAAATTTGAATGCTCAAAGTGAGGAACTGGATATGATGCTATCGTGTTACAAGGAAACGCAATTGTTGGCTAATGCAAGAATGGCAACCACACGAAACGATAAACCGCCCACTATTGTTAGAGCAAATGAGATTTGCTTTAAACATGCCCAATGGAGGCTCACCGAAGCGGATGGGCAAATTGGCATTGCTGATTTAGTACTCAGCAACTTTTTATATACAAAAAATTCTAAATCTGACGATTCAGTTGAACATCTACTAGAATTGGGTTACTTAAGAATGACTAATCTTCTGCCAAACGAGATTTACAAAGAAATTCTGTGTCCCACGGAAATTCAATACGACATGCCCATTGAACATAAGGTAATTTAATTGTTGGTTCGTATAGTTATTAATTTAAATTTGTTGCAGAAAGTCTTAAGGATATTTTGTAGAGAAAAACCTCCAGTAGGAGGTATTTCGGTTAAAGAACATTTTGAGATTAATTTGGTTCCACTAACCATAGGTAATAACTTTTTTTACAAGGGTATGGTAGCTGATGGGTTTAAATTTTAGGTTTAACTAAGAAGTTTTACAATACCATGATGAAATTTTCATTTCCCGAAAGAGACGCTGAAACTTCTGAATTTAATGACAGGGCAAGTGAAGATGGTGATGCTGACAGTATTAGTAAATCCAAAAAGGGTGGCAAACACAAGAAAAATAGGGATTCAAACTTCTACGTACACATCGATGACGTCGAAAAAATGAAGGTAAGTTTATAGTGGATTTGAGATTTGAACGTTGAACGCAATGCAAAAATGTATTTTCTCAGGAAAGAGCCGAAAAAAATAAATTGTTCGTTTACATAAAAATACCTGAAGTACCAGTGAAAGTAAGTTATAAAGGCACCAAAGAAAAGAATTTGGAGGATCTTAGAGATGTTTCCATAGTAATTCCCACCTTGGAATACCACAACATGACTTGGACATGGCTGGATCTGCTCATTGCTTTTCGAAACGACACGAAAAAAGTTATTTTATCACAAGTAAATATGATGAAGTGAAGAATGAATGTTGGAAAAACCGTTTTCCTTTGTAGGCAATCAAGCAAAAATTACAAATAATGAGGAATCCGGGAATTGCAGAAGACAATTCAACACCCCAAGAAGAGGACAAGGCGAAAATGTTATTAGGTGCCGGATATGTGAGAATTGTTAAATTGATTTGTGTCAATTAATTAAATTTGCTTATTTTTAAGGCCCCAGAAAGTAACACAGATAGTGAGAGGAGCAGGGAGCACAAAGGTGGCTTAAGAATATGGAGAAGAAATAGAAGCGGACGTGGTAAAACACCAGAGAGTCGTTCGTTTTTTTAGGAAACAAATAATGAAAATCCAAGTGATATTGAACCTATTATTAACTGATTAAGCAGAGCCGATCTAACTATTATTTTTTATTATTATATGTTGTTTGATTTTATTTCTTGTTTTTCTTTATTTAAAGATTTGATTGTGTTTGAACTTCCTTTAAGTCCATTAGCGTGCACTCTTACGCTTACGCTAGAAGGACGTGGAAAACCAACGCCATAAATGAGGTTTCAATCCACTTTTTGCATTTGTCCTTTCCTTATCGAGGTCTCTTATCTTGCTGTACATAATGGATACAATATATGTTATTTCTATCAAAATATGCCACTTTGAAACGCATCAAGGTCAATCGGTCAATTGGACATGGATACGGACGAACTACAGTCGGGTCAACACTCCGTTGTACAATATTGCTACTAAATCCTGTCTGTTCATTGTTATATAAGTGGTTATTGTTAAATGGTTATTCTTCTCGAAATTGGTTCCTTTCTTTTCATAATCACTCAAAGCCAGTAAGATGAATTTTTCATGGTTATTTAATCACTGATTGTATTAATGGAAGTGATAAATAGGTTCATGGTTTCAGTTTATTTACCATTCTTTAATACACGAAAAGTGCGTTTATAAACAATAAGGTTAAGAGAAAATGCTTTTTTCCAATCATTAAAAAAAATAAATATTGCCTATTGAATTTAAGGCGAGAAAGGTCACCTTTTCCGCCTAGTAGTAACCTAATAGTAAATATATGTATATTCATGACATAAGAGATAATATAGAGATAGTATAGTTACCATACAAGACCGCGCCATAAAATGGACACCTTGTATGTACATAGAGCTGCGTATTTCTATTCGGAAATTAATTTGAAAATTTACAAGCAGCTTTAAGTTTACTACATGTCGTATTGAGAGATTAATTAACCCGATAATACAGGGTGAGCCATAATTAGTGTGCTAAATTTCAGATCTGAATTCTTTATTCAACAATTGAAGTTTAGGAAAATAGCGTAAAGGCTAGAGTAATGGAAAAAGTATTCGAGATCAAAAGCCTTCATCGTTTAAAATAAATTATGAAAATGGATCTTTTCATCTCTCTCTAAATATAGGTGCACTTACGAGATTACGGAACAAATCTACAGTCTACGGAATCAGTTAACAGCTTTTATAAATCAACCTTTAGTTTGTTATTGAAAACATAGGCCGGAAATCCTTCATTATCAAAAAACAAGGTGTTAAAAATTTCCTTAAAAAAATTATTAATATCTAAAAATAATTGAGATATTTAAATGACATTTTGTATTTTTTAACAGTTAACTATGGCAATTTTTCTATGTATAATCATTTTATTTTCGCCAGTGGTGTGCGTATGGGCACATTTTAGCAGTATTTTATCAAAACTGATTTTTCTCAACATAAAAATTATTTCTCGAATCCCCAATTTAGAAGAAAAAGGTTTATTTGACTTTTTCTTCATTCGACATACCGTTTTAGAAGTAAAAATGAAAGTCGTTTAAATGCACACTATTTTACATGGGCATAAAGAACTAATTTAATCGAGAAGTGGAATTACGATTGCAGTACTTTATATCCATGTAAATTAGCGTGCATTCAAACAGCTTTCATTTTTTTACTCGAAAACGGTGAGTCGGATTAAAAAAAGTCAGGTGAGCCATTTTTTTCTAAATTGAGCTAGAATTCAAGAAATAATTTTTATTTTGAGAAAAACCAGTAGCGTATCCTTTTTTTTCGATAAAATTCTGCTAAAATGTGCCCATACGCACGCCTCTAATGAAACTAAAATGATTGGTTATACATAAAATCGTCATAGTTAATTGTCGAAAAGTGCAAAATGTCATTTAAATATCTCAATCTTAATTATTTTTGGAGATATTAATAAATTAGACTTTTTTTATATAAATCTTTAACACCTTGTATTTTCGTAACGAGAGATTTTTGGATTATCGTTATTATAACAAACTAACACTATTTTTGAATAAAGAATCCAATTCTGAAATTTAGCCCACTAATTATGACTCACCCTATATAGATCTGTGGTGTTTGGTATAAATATGATATCTCCAAAAATGGCTATTTTTTGTATAGTACGATTATAATATCCAAAAATAATGTATGTTAGTTGGTATAGGTATGGGATCTGTAAACTCGTAAAAAAGCATGTTTTTAGATTGGTATAATATGGATAAGTCTCCAATACTCTGAAAATATTTGGTAAAAATATGTTAAAATAACTTAACCTCCTGAAAATAATATATTTTTTAGATATCATATTTATACCAAACACTACAGAGATATGTATATCACTCCACTCTTGTCCATGCGTACACAGTAAAACGATAAAAATCCATGGCATTCAGTGAATAATAAAGCAGTCGATGGTTAATTTGATTAGTTTTTTTTATGTGACTTTCTCTATTTTAAATTTTTGCTACATTCATGGTTTTTCCTCTGAACCCTTCAAATGTTTGTTTATATAGATTTTAAAGATTATTAACTTCAGTAATCAGAAAAGAGCTTTCTCGAAAGTGTTTGAATATTCTCTACTAAACCTTTTTACAATTTGGCATATAATAACCCTTTACTTTTTGTGTCGGAGAATAAATTAATATTAAATCTTTACTATTTTTAGATAACTTTTGATGTCTAAGGACCGCATTAATAATAGTGGTAAAGGAATACTTAAGGATGCTTTAGTCAAGTATCCCTTGATACTCGTATTGTCAACAGCATTAATAGGCCTTAAGTCTTTCTTGGCTTCCATTGAATGACTATTAATTACAAACGAATACTGAAAGAATGCTTAAGCCCGGAGGAATACCTAAGATACGATTATTTACTACCCTTTTTTTAATTAGATCTTCCAGTTCTTCAATCTAAACTCCTAGAAGCAGAGTCACCAAACTTTCTTCTAAAATGTGTAAAGATTTAGTATTAAAATAATGCTTTACGATACGACGATCTTATAGTTTAGATCTTCATCTCAATATAACATGACACACTGATCAAGCGTCTATTTGTATTTCCTTGGATCAGGAAAGGAATGTTTATTTCGGGGCTCTAGTAATAGAAATGGACACAACTACCTATTAGTTCGCTCATTGCTATTTATATGTCTACACATAATTTGTAAACACGTTGTTTGGGCGCTAATAAGTTAATTCATTAGCATACCCATTTGAATACAAAAACATCTCCATGATTGTAAACATCCAGAAATGACTTCGCTGTACTCGAATGTGTACGCACGGCAGTAATAGGTTAAAACCATTTACCTTAATTTGAAATTGGTTACTAAAGAGTTCAACATAAAAAAAAAGAAAATGTAAAAACTTAAAAGCAGGTCTACAATGCATTGCTATACCTAATTAAAACCATTCAACTTAAACTACTACAATAATTATTTGTTTAACTCTGTAATTATACAGTCAAAAACAACAGATCCATTTGAAGTTTCCGTAAACCCTACCAAGATTTATCCATAATTGGAATTGTTTTGAAAATTGTGATGCAATTTAAATGAAAAATAATATGAAACCTCATTTTATTCACTTAATTCGTCTTTAAACCCTATGACTGGAAACATAATTGATCATTAACGAAAGCAACCTTTCTTATTCTAGTATTTTAAATCTAATATTTTTCCATTTTTGATAAAACAGATCTGGCAATGATGGAGATTTTTTGGTGGAATATACAAAAACATGTCATTTGAACTACATGTCAAATTTGACACTTGACATATGTCATTCTCCAATGTCAAAAAAAAATTCCAAAAATAAAGTTACTATAATTAAAACAAGATTAGATATTATTTTTCGAATTTCTTTCCTATATATTCCTGCGTATTTTCGTACAAATTTACAATGACGAACGAGCGCATGTAAGGCTACTCTGTTAAATATATTGTTTCTTTTGGATTTTGCAATTATTCAGGCCGAAAAAGAAACGCTAATGACATGTGGATGACAAATGGGTCCAACCATGGCTGGTAAACAGCAAGACGAAAATTTAGAAATAGATAATTGGGAAGAAATCGAGGAGACTGATGTAAGAAATTTAAATTTTCACTTAAATTTTTCTCATTAAACTTCAACCCTAGATTTATTCTAATCACGATAAAATTAATAATTTTACTTTATTTTTGTAGGTTTTAGAGAAAAAATTTAATCAAATAATCATGCCAAGTTTAAAAACCAATAGGTACGTGCTAAACTTGATTAAAAAGTTAAGAAAAACCATAATCAAAATAATATCCCTTAGCCTAAATGGAAATACCAGTCCGATAATGGTAACTTTAACTGGGGATGATGCGTTAAGATCTCAATTTGTGCCTCCAGAGCCGGCTGTAAAAATCTTAAAAAGGCCCATGAACGGAACACAAGTTAGCAACGACAATAAAAAGGCGATACCGAAGAAAACGTTGCAACAACGTGAACAAGAGTATGCTGAGGCACGGCTTAGAATATTGGGAGAGGCTAGCTCAGAAAAAATGAGGAAAATAAGTAAAGTCCATTAAGAATTTTTTTAATTTAATCATTAATGAATATTATTGATATAGAGTGTGCATAGCAAAACCTAAACCAGTAGAATCCGAGAACATTATACGAATGCCTAAAGGTCCAGATGGTACTAATGGTTTTGGTATCAGAAGATAGTGAAAGCTCTAATTTATTTTTGTTATATAGCTAAGTGAAAATCATAATTTTATCCTTCAACTTCATTTTCGCATTATTATCTTAAACTTATCGATTTAATTATTGTTTAACCAAAAGAAATTTGCAGAATTGTGCTTCAAAAACATTTGTATTGTTTTACGCTTTGAAAATTTGTATTTTCTAAGAGTAAATAGCTTTTGTAAATACTTAAAATATATTATGTAAAATAAGTTAGCACATCTGATTTATGCTGCCAAGATAAGCACCACATGCTGGACATTATAACCTAAAGAGGTCAAGGAAATAGGGAAAACAGTAACAAAACCATAAGGCTAAAAAGTAAGGACGACTTAGAACAAACAGAAGAATTCCAATATAAGATACTCTATAGCACAGCAAGCAATAAAGTGTGTCCAGCAACTTGAACGAATTTTAACAACACACTAGGCATGTGATAACTGTTAAGTAACAGTATGGACATTTTATTAATGAAAGCGAGTTGAAATCACAATCAAGGCAGACAATAGTTGTGGCTAAGGAATTCCTTTTGCAGTTGTGAAAAAAGCTATGCAAGTGATTGAAAAGCCAGGTAGACAAAACATGTTATATTTCTAATTATCGATTAATCATTTTCCGTTTATGTATTTCCCGGTTAAAAATAAATGTTTCATATTCTAAGGGAGCAATGCACCATTGGTTATTTTGGAGCTAAAATAATGAAATTTTCTGTTAAAATGAATGCTGGAACGTCGTTCTACAGCTGACAACTTGTAATTCAAAAATCGACTAACAATTTCTTGATCAGGTAATATTTCAGCCTTGAGACTTAGTGATAATGCACGAAAAATTAAGTTTTCGAGTTTACCGAATACTTTCAAAAAATTGAATTCAATAGATAAAATCCCTTGGAAGGCCGTTTGTCTTTTCCGAATGAATTGAGCCAGCAGTTCAACCAGGCATTTTTCAAAGAGGCACAACGTAAACTGGAGAATCAATTGCTACTAAATGTAATACACTTAACAGGTTAGAAATTTAAGTTCAAAGTGGCCCCGAATCTTTGATATGAAAAGTAGTTTTTGAATAGATGTTAAAGCAACATAACCAGACTCACAAGACTGAAAAATATACCTAATGATTTATCATTACATTGGTTGACTAAGAAAAAGTAATCTGAATAGATCTAGCCATTTGTGGAAATATGGTGAGAGCAATTAATCTATGTTGTATCCGTTGTTTTCCTGTAGAAAATTTATCATTTATTCGAAATAATACTTGCCTATATTCAAATCTAGAAGAATGAAGAGGTAATTATGGCACCGTAAAATTTTCCATTGGCTGGTTTATAATGACCGTTAACTTATTCTAGAGACTGTAGATTTGTTTCATAATCGCTTACTATAGTGTTAAGGTTAATCGTTATTCGGGATTTAAGATTGATTGATTACTTCTTTTACTAAACGATGACCTATTAAATTGTATAATTTGTGAGAAGTGTCTTGGATCATCCTAGTGTACCCGAAAAACTGTTCGGGCTCGGAAGCCTTTATCGTTTAAAATTCAAATGATGAAAATGGTCCTTTTTGTCTTTTTCGAAATGTATGCGTATTTAAAAGATTATGAAACAAATCTACGGTCTATAGAATAAGTTAACGGCCATTATAAACCAGCCTTTACTCAAAATTATGATAAACTTTTGCAGGCAAATGATACGGCGCCTGTCCTAAATAGAACACATTAATTACCCGGTTAACAGTTAACAAATCATCATTTTCCTTTTAAATTTTATTAATGATTAATTATTATTTAGGTTTGAAAATAAAGTCTATAAAACTAAACAAATTCACACTATTATCATTGTTTTCACTCTTTTCCAATAGCTTCTTATTGTCTTTCTTGCTGTTATCAAATCTTATATCTTCATATCCTTGTCCTATGACCATGGTTCGTTGGGCTTCTTTTTCCAAGCAAATTGGCATCATCTGCTTATTCAAAATAGGTACGACTAAGTTAAATTTGGCAATTTTCTTGTTAATCTTATCTACAATATTTTGATATTTATACACTCTATCACTCCACTCAATATTATCTTCTATTGACAACGGATAAGGTCCAAAATATTGTCTTTCGGCAAAGAGTTTTTTGCGCAAAGTTGCTGCTTCTTCTAAAATTTCTTTTTGCAATAAGATCCACTCTGGTGCAAAGCCGTTATCAATGAGAACCTAAAAATATATTACTTATCTAAATGGGCCAGTCAAGTGCATAAAAGCCATGCCTTATTTATTTTATGCGTTATGAAATCTACATAATGATTTGTATTTTGATCTGGCAGAGGTTTTCCAGAATTTTTCAAATTGCTGAATTCTCCTTTTGACATCGATTCCTGGATCAAGTCTTCTACCAGGCGATCAAAGCCATACCTGCACATTTACCTGGCTAAAAATGTTTTTTTTTTAGTTTTTGTCATTTTACATTGTCTTGATTTTGTGGTTTAAAGGGACTTTTTCCATTAAGGACTGTTCATTGGCATTCATTTTGGCAATTCTATGATTGTATACATTCTCGCTTGCCTTCGCTGCTCTATTTTTCATGTATTGTTTCTCACGCTGGTATGGATTTCCTATTCCTACTCCTCCATAACTTAAATATTGTCTATGTTGAGGGGCTGCATGCTGAAATATTTTATCATTTTGACGGTATAATCCATGCAACTTATCACATACATTAATATCTTGCTCTTGCACTATTTCAGGTTCGTCTATGTTCAATTGTTCCTTTGGTTTTTTCTGCATTAATGTTTTGAAAGCGTCATCAATCTAAAAGGCACTAATGGTAATTATGGTGGATGTAAACGTATGAAAATCGTACGGCATAGAATTTATCGGCATTTGCCTCCTCAGTGCCACTATCTGGATGATATCTTTTTACCAATTTCAGATAAGCTATACGAATTTGTTCTTGATCCCACGTTTCTTCTATTTCAAGTATTTTAAAGCATTTCTAAAACTTGAAAATGTAAATACTGTACTATTTAAAAATAGTTATCTTACTTTACCTTGTACTTTTTATCGTCCAAATATTTGCTGTAGGCTGCTGTCCATACTTGACCCAAAGGGTTCTTAAGCAATCTATATTTGGTTAGTATTACAGCCATTAGTTCTTCATAATTTAAGGAAACTTTATTTGTCAATAACTGTTAATGGCTTTCCTGCGGCGAGTATTTTATAACTGACCTGCGAAATAAAATAACTTAAAAAAAAACAGAGGTAAAATAAGTGTTGTTTATTTTTAAATTTCCACATCATTAAGGCAACCTTGCCACAATATCAATTGTTAATTATTGAAATCGTTTTAATCTAGATTAAATTTTCCGTAGAAGTGAGGCTAGAAATTAAACACTGGCAACTATGTATATTAAAAAAAAATTGACATCTGATGACAGTGATAGAGACGTGTGAATAAGATAATTTTGTTTACAATATTCACATTTGAAAAATTTGAACTCAACTTATAAAAATTATATCAATTATTCTTTGCGCAATTCTTGATTGAATGAATTTATACAATATTAAATTTTGGAGAATTATTTAAAACAAAAATATAATTTTTCTTCTTCTGTTAAATTATATTAGTCAACTGTTATTTGCCATTCAACCAAAACATTAACTGTATTACGTATTATTTTATTAATTCATAAAAAATATGATATTTTTAAAGCCTAAAAAGGATGAATTGTTTTATTGTAACCTTTTGATTAATTAATTTATGTTGATGAAAGCGTCGCCATAGACCTTAGCGTTCTTGTGATACATGCAAGTCAGTTATTTTTTATCTATTTTAAGTCCTGCGCAGTTGCATTTTTGTCGAATACTTTGGGGGCATTTGGTATACTCCCATCACCTTTATTCATTTATCATTTTTTTTATTACAAATTATTATTTTTCCTTGGTTCTTACTTCTTTAAGTGCCTTTTTATTCCTTACAACGAACAAAGCCGGGTAAGTGGTCATTTTTTAAGAACTCAAATTACTGCCTTGTATTTCTGTGGTTGGAAGTTCTATGAAAATTTTTTATTGCATGGTTAAAAATAGATTATTTCATTTTCAAATGGATTATTTCACCATTTATTACTCTGGACCTATAATAAATTTTCCTGTTAAAGTGATCATAATGTCGGAACATGAAATCACTACTCCTGAGGACTTGGACAAGGACATAGACTCCAACTATAAACCACCTCCAGAAAAGTCGATCAATGAACTTCTGGAAATTGACCAAGAAGATGAGAGTTTAAGGAAATACAAGGAAACTCTTTTGGGTCAGGCGAAAGCAGGTCCCATCATTGTAGGCAGGTTTACTAGGATGTTTTTTAGATTGTTTGAAATTTAATTAATTGCCATTCCCAGAACCAGATAATCCCAGAAAAGTGATTGTCAAGAGGTTGGTGTTGGTTCCAGCTGATCGTCAAGAATTGTCCCTTGATCTGACGGGCGACCTTTCCAAATTGAAAAAGGAAACATTCGTTATTAAAGAAGGAGTTTCCTATAAAATTCGGATTGAGTTTATTGTTCAAAGAGAAATCGTCCATGGACTGAAATATGTGCAAAAAACAAGCAAATTAGGAATACAAGGTAAGATAAGAAAATAATGACGTGTTTATTTTAAATTTTACGATGTCTAATAATATTGGTGTATATGTACGTAATAGTTATTGCGCGATTTCACTTATGTATATTGTAGTTGATAAATTGACCCATATGGTGGGATCTTATGCTCCAAAAGCTGAAATCCAATCGTACACAACTCCAGCCGAAGATGCTCCTTCAGGAATGATTTCTAGAGGTTCCTATACGGTTCAATCGCTGTTCACTGATGACGACAAAAATGAACATCTTAAATGGGAGTGGACATTCGAGATCAAAAAGGACTGGAAAGATTAGATTGAGTGGGCCTGGAAATAAGTAATTTAACGAGTGATCCAATAAGTATTAAGCTGGCCTTTTTACAATCATTTTTTATATATCCATATACCTACTTAGTATACAAAAAAAACTTTTTTGAGGAACTTATATAAGACTAAACCGTAATTACATATTTTTTTATAATAGAGCTTTTGGGCTTTGTATTTTTATGCGTGTGTAAATTTAGATTGACGCCTTTCAAACCTCAGGTATCACAATAGGCTAAGAGTCCCTGTAAATTGGACTGTTTCCCTGTGAAGCGTAATATATTTTTCAATATTATCAATTTTTGCAAGGAAATGAGTGGCTATTGCCGTTATTATGACGTCAGTATTAGGTACGTCATGTCGTAAGTTAACAATAAAGACCGTCTCAATTTGTACCGAAACAATTGTGGCTTGATTCTATGTTTTCTTTCATTGAATAAATATAGATAAACAATTTGGTGTGTTTTCTTTTTCGACTGTTTAATTCATTACCAAGAAAACATTTCAATACGAACGTTTGCAATATTTACAACAATAATTATATCGAACAGATAACGAGAATTACAATGCTCCAAAACTTAAAACCAAATCTTTGGCTTTAACGGCTACAGTACAAAATAATTTCTATGAAAATACATGTCACGAGCTGTCTGGGAGACCAGTGTGTAACCGTTAAGGGTTAAATTTAGGCGCCTTTGGCGCTTAAACAATGTATAGGTAATTAATTATAGAAATATCACAGAGATTGTCGAAAATATATGGATATTAACAAAACAAAATATTATTTGTAGTCGACAAATTCACTGTTTCTAGCGCCTCAGCTCCTCAGTCTCAGACAGTGTTTTGGAAAAACTATCAGGATGAACATCGAAACGTTAACATTTCACAAACAATTGTCGCAGAAGGAAACCAGAAGAAATACATTTCAATTCAATGGTTCAGTTATAAACAAATTTAAAAAATGAAGAAAATAAAGCGCGTACTTAAACGCGGTGCATCGCAATTGTATAACGGTTTTGATATTTTCGTTTTTGATGCGAAACTGCTGAGTAGTAATTTCTTTGTAAGCATATTGCATTCGCCTTTAACAATCCTCTCGGTTTCTTGTGTAATTTGTATATGTCGAATTTATAAGGCGTAATTGTACTTTTCGTGAAAAGGATATCCACTTCATGAAATGGCTCCACATACTGTAATTTTAAAATTTTACATTATCTGGACACAAATTTCATCCATTCCATGAAAAGGAAAACATTTTTTTCCACATGGTGAAATGAGGCGAAATATCAGCAATTGGATTAACGTTTTGTCCATTTCATGAAAAGGTGAAAATTAAAATCCCATATAATGAAATAATTGGTAGGTCGTCGCAAAAGGATGTCCACTTGGAGGAATGGTCAATTGTTTTTTTTGTACTTAACTAGGGATAAGGTAAGGAGTTATTGTTTTATTTTCATTTTTTCTATATTACTTTTATTAGGCATTATTTAAAGTAAAAATTTTACATAAAAACTAAAGTATTTATACATATTATGACTCTTATTTTATAATGATAATTACAGAATAATTATGGCTATAACAAATTATTTATTGGCACAGTTCAGACTGTTATGACAACGGCTATTACAGAGCCTTTTGGATTTAAAACAACAACTCCTTACCTTATCACTGGTTTTCAGGAAATGGAGAAAACGTTAATCCAATTGCTGAAATTTCGCCTCATTTCACCATGTGGAAAAAAATGTTTTCCTTTTCATGGAATGGATGAAATTTGTGTCCAGATAATGTAAAACTTTAAAATTACAGTATGTGGAGCCATTTCATGAAGTGGATGTCCTTTTCACAAAATGTACAATTACGTCTTATGGATTCGACATATACACTTTATGTGAGAGTAAAATCAATGATAAAAAATCCGACAGAGCTAAATTTAAAAATTAAAACCATTAATTTACTTTGGTTTAAGTCATTAATTTTAATCTGGGTATTGTGATTGGATTTATATGAGGTCCGACAATTATGTTTTAGGACTGGCTGGCCTAAGCCCGCGTAGGACTCCTCATGAGAATTGCTTATTACAGGTTTAAAACGTAATGTTTCGTCTATTCAACGCGCCCTTTTACCCCATTTAGTTTGGCTTCAACAACGCTTTAACTTCGAACTGTTTACGAACAACGCAGCAACTTGAAATTTTGGGTAAAACACGGAAAAACATCTACGGACTATCTCGAATTGTTGGTGACAGTGTATGAGGATATGTGCTCTACGATTTTTATGTGGGGTTTCATGAAACAAGTGTTTTGCCTTTTACTATTAGTTCAGTTAACGAGTTCCAGGAAAGAATTAAGATAGCAGCCATAAGGGTGAGACACACTTTAGCCTTTGACATGACAATGACACAGATGAGGACACATGCAAGGGCAAATTCGAAGACTTACTCTAATATTGTTTCAACGTTTTTAAATTTTTGTAAGTTTCAATGATCCCACTTGTACGATGAAACTTTCTCAGCTACTCCTATCATACTCTTGCAATAATACCCATTTTGATGTGAAACTTTAAAAAGAAGTAACATTCTTAGATAAAAAAAATGCCAAATCTTGTTTAAACAGGAAAATTTTGACTAAAATTTTTAAAATTAAAAGTGAATTGAAAATTTGATTTGTTGTTAGACGTGTAAGTAGGAGCCTACAGTTTTTGCGCATTCCAACTGGAATTTCTCTACTGAATTCAACGAGAATTGTTAAATCACAAATGCCGTTGGAAAGCTAATTAAATTTAACAGTTTTTGTGATATAACTTGCAGGAATTTTGCTGAGAAAGTGGTAATTCTTTAATGATTTGTGCAGAAATTTTGAATTATTTCGCTGACAATTTGGTTTTTAAATAATACTTTTCAAAAGTGAGAATACACTAATGAAAAAATTTAACGTTGATTTCGAAAATGTGGTCAAACATTTAAAAAAACTTAATAAAAGTGAATAAATATGGGTTTTTAAAGGGAAAAGCTTCATTTTCTAGAAAGAAATTANCCTGTATCTCTTAAACGAAGACGTTGCGGACCTATGTTCATAGGAACTTTCTTTACTCTTTGGTATTATAGATTACGCTGGTAAAGTTTGACCAAGCAATTCAGTATAGGGAAACCGTAGCTAATGGAATATAGAGAAGAGGAAAATTCTTTATTTAAAAATAGTGCCATTAGGCTATATAATTTTATGTTATTCTAAAAATTAACGATAACTGAGGTACAAATTTTGGAATTGTTGAAATCCACTTCGTTGAATCTTAAGAGACATTTTTCAATAAATAAACCATTTCTTTACATAAAGAGTGTTTTATTAATTAGTACTTATAACAAAAAAAAACGTTAGTTTTCACATATCTAATATTTCCTGCTATCTTTTTTGGCACACCAAATATATATTGTTAAACTTGATTAATTTAAAATTTTTGCTACTGGAACACGATAACAATAGATAAAAGTAATAAAAATTGTAATATAATAACATCTAAGAAAATAATAATAATTGTTAATCACACTCACATACACTCATTAAACCAAAATGATTATTTACAGGGTGTTTGCTTAAATTACTCTCACACACCCTGTATATAATTACATGCATTACCTTGGATTAATATTATGTATATACAAAAGTAGTTTAAATAAATTATGGCCAGTAAATTCTCTTCCTCGAGGATTTCACCAACTAGAATGAATTATTTAGAAGGTAGGTAATAATAAATAAGGCACATTGTTAATGTAAGTTCTGAGCGTGTTCCTACAGGGACTCAAAACCTGATATATCGGAACCCTGAAAGGAAAATCATTAAAAATTATAATGCGAAGTTAATTATGTGAGATATTACCCGATCAGGCTTATACAAATGCGTGTGTGGCAATAAAAACGTCGATCCTAGATCTCGTTCAGCCATTGTGTGTGCCTCCTAGAAAAATATGAAATCGTATAGAAAACTGACTTTTTTAAATGTATTAATACTTACATCAGTTTGCTGTTGAAGCGATTTCGTGTCGTATTCGCTTCTGGTAAAGGACTTCATTGGCGGAGGTATGGTTGTTTCATCGTACGATCTAGCTTCAGAAATCGTACTACAATATAAAGTTTGAATAACAAATTTGTTTTGACAGTTTTAATGTTGTATGTACCTTATTCTATTAGGAATATCCATCCAATTGCTAGATTTATTAGATTCAAGTTCGTCATCTCTAAAAAAATATTTTATTTTCTAAATGTCCTAAATAACAAAAAAAACAACACCAAGAAAGACATTTTACGAAGAATGCTTCGTCTAACTAACAGTTTCGGAAAATTTTATTGGAATGAAAGTTGCTTTTTTAAAATGTTATAAAAGATCTTTGGAAATTGATGTCTAAAGTACAAAAATATCATTGGTACGAAATTTTAGAAGCAGGTTGTGAAGTTTGAATCATTATTTTAAAAGTAATAACTGGAGAAATGATAACCAGATAAAAAAAAGGAAGTATTCATGAAGAAATCATCTGTTATAATTTGCAGGAGGTGAGGAGTTTGGATTGAATCATATCAAACTTCGGCTTCATTCATGGTATCCTAATTGATGGACATACATACAGAATATTTGTCATGCTCAAATTATCAATAGATTAGATAAATTACGAGTTTACTAATACGTATTCCCAACAAGTTAACGATCGAATAATGGAGAACGGACAACAATCTAAAGAAAACATCACAATCGTTATCGTTAATATAAGAAGACGACCTAATCGACTCAAAAAAATGAAAAATTAAATTTGTGACATCTACTCCCTTCCTTCAATTATTGTATTTATTTGGGAAATTGAAATGTTTACTACATTATAGCGGTCTAACATGTTTGTACACGGTGTTCCACATGTGCGGGAACGGTTAATTATTTCCATAAACACTTATGTGTCAAAAAAATGTAAAGACAAAGATTTCAGGGGATATAAAAATTTATTCAACTCTAGGAAAATGAAATATACAGTAGCGTGTGCAAAAATGTGACGTTTTTGTTTTTCAGGCAACCTGGTCGAAATCTCTTTTTTTTTACATTAAAAGAATAGTATCTCTAAATTTTTACCTCTAATTATTTAGAGGTAATCTATCGCGTTTTTCTGTATTAAAACATATACATATACAGGGTGTTTTAGAACTGTACGGCACTATTTCAGGTATGTATTTTCTAGTACAAAATAAAGAAAAAGTTCATATGAACATGGGTCCTATCTCGATCAGCGGCGGAGTTATAGGATGTTAAAGTGTAAAAAAAATGAGATTTTTTTTATTATGCTTGACTTATTCCAGATAGAGCGTTCAAATTTTATACGCGTATTAGGAAATGGGTGCTGCTTAATACGAGAGTAAATTGTTTCCAACTACTATACATAATATTACATTTTCTGAGATCTTGCTAGATATAAAATCTTTGAGAAAAATTTACTTGTACGCCTCTGCTGGATTCAATTTTTTTTTTTAATTCTCCATTCTATCACCTACATTGTGTCTCTCTTGAGTTTTGGTTGAATTCTGTTCAGTTTCCTCATAAATTAATTATTTTTCACTTTAGTCACATTTTTAGGCATAAAGAAGCTTATAGTATTTTGATATTTGATATTAATTCAATCATCAAGATAACGTTTTTTATCAAGAAAATTTTGTTTTCAAAAAAATTGTGAGAAAATTAAATATTTTCAAATGTGATGTGGTAAAAAATATTATTTTAATGGTTGAATTGATATCAAATACTAAAATAGTATAGACTTCTTTATGTTTAAAAATGTGATTGAATTCATAGGTAAGTGAATTAATTTAAGACGAAACTGAATAGAATTCGATCAAAATTCACGAGAGACAAAATTTGAGTGATAGATTGGAGAATTTAAAAAATATATTAAAATCCACCAGTGATGTAGAAGAAAATTTTCTAAAAAAGATTTTATGGAGCAAGACCTCAGAAAATGCAACACCCTGTATAGTAGTTGAAGTAAATTTAGTCTCGTATTAAGTAGTATCTATTACCTAATATGTATATAAAATTTGAAGCCTTTATTTGCAGTAGATCAAACACAATAAAATAAAAATCAATTTTTTTTACACTTTAATACCCTGTAATTCAGCTACTGATCGAGATAAGACCCATTTTTTTTTCCTTCTTTTGTATTAGAGAACACGTACCTCAAATAGTGCCGTGTTATTTTGAAACACCCTGTATAGTTCAATAGATTTTTATATCATTTAAAAGTTTTATCTTTACATTTTTAGATACACGTTTAATTTTAGAATATAATCAACTGTTTCCGTAGATATGGAAATGAAATGATTACTCTATGCTCACCGGAATCACGAAAATATTTCTAAATCAAAATTTTATTGAATTCCGTTCTTGAAGTTTTAACGGAAACTCTTATCTCGCTTACTTCTAGTTTTCTTCAAATATTTGCTTTTGAACTTGAACATTGAATTGGCTTAAATAGAGCCTACATATACAGGGTGTCCCTAAAAGGTTGGGCCAACGTTACACCACATATAGTACAGCTCAAAATAAGTCGATTTAACTAAGCTTGCCTTAGTCCAAAAGTTGATAATAACGGAGCTACAGGGTGTCAAAGTTTAAAAAAACAACATTTCATTATTTGTTAACTTCCAAACGGCTTAAGATTTTTTAACTAAATTTGGTATATGAGTTTAGCATATTGGTAGGTATGACCCAAAAAATTACTAGCTTTAACCATTCATTGCAGTGGGAGAAATAATACATGCCACGTGTCCTCTTATTCTAAAAATTTTCATGAAGTATGAGACCCATGCCTCTGCCACTGCAATGAATGGTTAAAGCTAGTAATTTTTTGGGTCATACCTACCAATATGCTAAACTCATATACCAAATTTAGTTAAAAAATCTTAAGCCGTTTGGAAGTTAAAAAATAATGAAATGTTGTTTTTTTAAACTTTGACACCCTGTAGCTCCGTTATTATCAACTTTTGGACTAAGGTAAGCTTAGTTAAATCGACTTATTTTGAGCTGTACTATATGTGGTGTAACGTTGGCCCAACCTTTTAGGGACACCCTGTATAT
>JABRWK010000457.1:0-31978 GCA_013372445.1 Hypothenemus hampei | reverse complement strand
CAGAAAATGTATTTTTTTGTTGACAACGAATCAAGATACGAAAAAAATTCAAGCTAAGAAAAAAGTTTTAATATTTAAAAATTAATTTAATGGTTTAATCTAAAATAATAAAAATTCGTATCAGTGCGTAGAATGCTTTTCTTGTTTAAAAAACATTATGTTAGTCTTGCAGACTTCACTGCAATGCATAATTTTAATCTTTAAAAGTCCAAATTACCTCCAAACAAATCTGTACAATTTTATCAAAATTGGGAATTGGAAGTTTTTAAAATAGGTACAGTATTAATACCTAAAGTACTACGGGGAGGTTGACAGATCAACCAAATTTTGAAAAATATTTGGTTCTACTGGCCGTGATGGATCACTTTTAGCCACCGCCTATCGTTTCGGAGAGCCACGGTGGAACGCTGTAATCCACCGAATCAATGTCAATAATATGGAAATGCATTCTACTAAGTTTTTAGCAAGTTTTTATCGATTTGGCCTGTGTGGTGGACATATGTAACCAACCATGATGACAGAAAAATATAAATAATTATTTATGAAATTTATCTATAAAAAAATTAAATTTTTTCCTTAAATTTTTGAAAACCATCGACTTCTTTCTTTCAGTTATAAAATATTGAAGAATGACGATCACAATTGAGAGGTGTGCAGCAATAAGGGAGTAATTCAATTTTTAGCGGTTTTTAGTTAGGAACAAATTCCTCTCAAATAAAAATCGTTCTTTCACGTGGTGCAATAAAGCAACAGTTTCGTGCATGAGTTGTGCCATGTCATGATAGATAAGGGTGGCTGCAATAAATGGATTGGTGCAATAAGGAGGTAACTCCATTTTTTTGAATTTTTAAAAATGCAAAAAAAAAACTTTAAAAATTAGATTTCAGAGATAATATTTTGTTTTTTTTTTATTTTTTTTATTTTTTTTTTCAATATTAAACAGTTTTCAAGAAGTTTTTGTTCCCTTTTATTTGGTTTTTTTAATAGGCTGCAGTGAAGAGAAAATTCCGTATTTTAAACGTCTCCTTACCTCTCTGAAAAAAGGGCGTGAATTTGATATGACTTTGAACCACAAGTAGGTACTTTTACAGTAGATTCCCGTTTATCCAGAATAATTGGTATCAGGCGTAGTTCGGATAATCGATTTTATTAAAATTTTTATTTAGAAAACACATATATAATATGAATCCGGATAATCGGAGTTTGGATAATCGGGATTCTGCCGTACAGCGAAATGAAAAGAAAAACAATAAGTTATTTCTGAAATCAAATTTACACAACTTTTTTTAATTTCTAAAAATTCAAAAAATGGAATGAACTCATTATTGCTGCACACTTCTCAATTGTAAAAATAATGTTCTGCCTGTACGTCACCCCAATTTCTTTACCATAGCAGTACTTTACGTATTAATAAAATACCATTTTTTTATAAAAATTTTGGTACCCTGTATGTCAAAAACAGCAAAACTTAAGATACATTTTAGATTTTCGGTAATGAAGTAAACCCAGGATTGACCCTATTCACTACGGACACGATAATAACCCTTAAGGCGCATGTGGGGTCTTGTAGAATCTTAATAATTTTTTGAAAAGAAAAATTTATTTTTCCTTTAAAATAAATAAAAAAAACGTGTGTGGTAAACATGAATAGCGTCTGTTAAATTTTCTCATAAAATTACATACTTTAGATTTCAAAATGAAAACCTTCTTTGAAACATTCACTGCCTTATTAGTTTTTCCTTTAACAGTTTAACGACCATGTATACCTCACAGGTACACACTAAGGTTTCTACTCAGGTCAAGTGTACCAATTTGGTGCACATGTTTTTTTGTTAAAAATTTCTTTGCAAGATTTTAGTTCATTATATTATAAGCTTTGATTTACCTATATTAAATAAAAAATTACCATGGTCCAGAGATAAAACTTACACATTGAAGGCCGGTCGTTAACCTGTTAAAGAATATCTTAAAAATATCGTTATAAATATTTAAATTAATATGTTAAGAATTACAAAAGTTGTGATTTTTTTATTTAAAAAAGTGCTTTTTTTATTATTGGAAGATCATGATTGTTTTTCTCACCTGAATTTTTGGCCAATCTAACAATCATTTTACGCAAAGGTAGTATAGAAGAACACTCTAGAATTTTTTTAGTCGATATTTTAAACCAGTGTTTCTGACATAGATCTTTTTTTAGGTGGGGTCTCCAAGGACCCCATTTACGCTCTACGATATTTCGAGGTACATGGACACATTAAGAGTTAAGGACCACCCTATATAAGGTCTAAAAAGTGATTCATTACATAACAGAATGGCGAGTACCACAACTGTACATGCTATTCTAACAAATAAATGCTAATTGTCGCTATTTCATTTATTTTATATCATCAATGCGGCTGAAAGTAATTTCCACCCTCGCTTCCCTTTAGCGGCAATGAAAAATATCTTTGTGTCTTTGGAGAATCGGCTTAACCTCGTCCTCCTTCTCGACTGAGCCACCTCCCTGGTCCCCCTCGGAAAGCCTCGTTTCGTTAGGGAAGAAATAAAATGCCTCGCCATTACCATGCAAGCAGGAATATAAAGCCGCCCTTCTTAAAATTTCGAGCCCTTTTCTCTTTAATGTCGCATAATTCCCCAGGGGAAAGATAAAAATCCATATTTTCTTCTATCAAGGAGACGACGGCGGGTCGAGGTAGTGCAAGAGTAAAAAAAATACATTTTGAAAGTGAAAACCGGTCAGTTTTGACCGCTTTAAGGGCTAAAAACAGGTTTCTTTTGTCATAATTTTAAAGGGACCCATGGGAAAAAGGAAAATAACGGTCATCGAGCATTAAAAATAAACTGATGTTAATATCTTTTGTGTATATTTTTTTTTATATTATCTCGTGTCAAAAACAGTTGAAATAAGAAAATACGAAGGCAGTATTTTCCCTCATTAAATCGGCTAAATGGGACAAAAACAAAATGGCCGAGACAAAGACCGTCTTTTGTTTTTGTCGTCAAGCACCGCGGCCTTCCTTTCGTTTCCGTTTGGGTTTTAATTTCTACGTGTATATCACGAAAACAGAAAGGAAGGCCCGATAAAAACATGCGAAAACGAGAGAGACGGCCAAAGCATAAGGGTGTAATTTTGTATTTCATCTTTTGTTTCCTAGTTTTTATGTCGCATGATGTTTTTCATCCAAGACCGCCTTTGTTGTTGTTGTTGTTGTTGTTGTTGTACTGCTGCTGCTGCTGCTGCTGTGGCATTTTGTCGACGTCGTTCTGACCCAATTTTCGCAAGCAAATTAAAATTTCTACATATACATATACATAATTACTATTTTAACTGAGAAACAGGTGAAGTTCGGCAGAAAGTTTTTTTATCTTAATAGGCTTGTGTGGTACAACCCTCTTTTATAGGTACGTCAGCATCCCCTTCTTCATCTAGCACGCGAACAGGTATTCACGCGACCTTTCTCCCTTTTTTGTTTAGTAACCATCATGAGAAAAAAAAATATCATTGAATTGGCCATAAATGTCTTAAAAAAACAAAACAAATATTCTCCCATATCCAACGCCTGCCTTGATGGGGATTCACATGCAAATATGTAATGTTATTTTACTTCTCGCGTGTATGTTTATCAAGTGTACGTCGCCTTTCTGCCACGTTCATTGCTTCGTCCGTTCGTCGTCGCGATGCTCTTTTGTTTTCCGAGTCATTTAGCTTTTCTTCATCGTCTTCCTCTTCATTTGTTTCTGCGCTGTCCCCGGCTTTTGTTTTGTCTTTTGTTTCGGATCTACGTTGCCGTGACAAGAAAACTCGGCAATAGCAGTTGCGCGGGGGGGATGGGTCGAAAAGGCGACTTGGCCGGAACAAGAGAAGTTGGATGGAGCCGGGGGGGTCGGGAAGAGGGTCAAGTAATTGTCAGGGAACAAGTAAAAGGCTAAAGATAATATTAAGTTGGCGGTGACACTTACACAGACGTTCGTATGTAAATATATGAAGCTGTCGGAAATTATAGAAATTTTTTTAAAAAATTTCCTGGTTTTCCAATGTATTGTCAACAATCTGCTGTATCTGAAGTTTGTCTTTGTAACTATTCAACAGAAGACAGTAATGCGATCGTCACTCGTTGTCCTTTCCCACGTGTTAAGCCATAAGGGTGGTCGTTCGGTCACGTTACTCAACCCCGTCGAAATAAAAGAGCCTCGAGACCCTTTTTCGTCCAATTATAATAATAATGATGACCATACGGAAAAAGCCGAATTGACCATTTCTTCTGGGTGCAAGACCGGTTTGTCCAGTTTTCAAATGACCGGTAGGATTTTTACAACTGAAATCGGTTTCAACCCCTTTCGCATGCCCTAAAGGTAAGGTAAGGTAAACGGTGATTTTATTAAGGCCGTTCGAACGACATAAGCAAAACTTATTCATTGTTGTACATTAATATTCCCAAGTATTTTTGAAAATTTGTAGTCACTCTAAGTTATTTTTTTAGATATTAATGTGATATTTTCTTAACGACAATTATAATTTCTTTTAATATTTTTTAGTTGCGTTTCAACGGCCTTAACATTAGTTGGTTCTTCGTAAATGGACGTCTGAATGAATGAACGAGCCGCCAATAAAAAAATCGTGTATTCTGTGTCTGTGTTGACCCTTTCTTGAATGTGTCACATATTTTGAGACACTTGGAAATTTTCAAAGCACCAGGTGCTGCTCGATTTTTAGATTGGTCATCAGTTGATTTTTACGGCTTCGATGGTGAGGTGGTGGTGGTGATGGGTATTATAACGACTGTGGTGAAAAAATTGGAAGAAAAATTTTCAAGGTGACGTTCTGTTTGTAAGTGTAATTAATGATGAGGTAATTACGCAATATGGACATTGGAAAGCGCTTAATTTTCAGATAAGTTTTTTTTTAGACACCTGGCTTAGTAAGTAGTGTAAATTAGATGTGGAATATTTTTTCAATGTATTTGGAATTTTTTCTTTAATGCAGTATAACACGTTGAAAAATACTTTATGTTTTCTCATGAAATGTACAAAGAGGTTGAAAAAAAAGTCAAACAGAGAAAAAAGTGTGTTGATTATGTTTTTTTTTAAGAAACGACGATGGCAAAAATGCACACACTGATTATATGAAAACATTTTACATATTATTCAAAGTGTTTCCAAATTAACTATCCAAACTTTAAAAATGTTTAGAAAAAGGAGCAAACCTTGTGTATTGTTATTGTATGTATGTTAGTGTCAAAGAAAGTGTACAGGATAATATCAAATTCTTGCGACACCTTAAAATCCACAGTTAGTTACTCAGTTGTATAGAGTGTCCCAGAGGTACGGGGACAAATTTTAAGGGGTTGTAGAGGCATTAATTATAAATACTTTTTGTTAATAAATCTAGGTTGTTTAAGCTTTCAGTGCTCTTCTACAGCTGTTTAAAGTTTCCTCATAGGAGAACGCATCAGCTGACTGCCAGCGCTCAGTCAGGTCCGTAGCTGTGAATCCCAGCGTTGCTTTTTATGATCATTTTTCGATGCAAAACTTTAAACAGCTGTATGAGATACCTTAGATTTGTTAATACAAAGTAGTTTAATCTTCTACAACTTCTTAATCTTTTCAAGCGTTGTGGTATCAACAGAAAACCACATATTGTAAATCGTATTCTACTGCAGTCTAGCGATTAATATAATATATACATATTTAAATTATTTATTGCATTTTTCAAAAGTCTACCTTGAAAATGTTAAAATTTATCCCAGTGTTGTGGAGATACCCTGTACAAATGACATAAAGGAATAATACCTAAACCATTCCAAAGACATATCAAGTAGGAGTTCCGCAGATTTTTTGTTTGATTCACAGGCATATTCGCTATCGATAAACAAAACAGATCTATTGAGTGACCACCCATTAATGCATTTAGTGCTCCATACAATTTTCTCTTATTGTTAGAAAAATTGTATTAAAAATTCCATTATCGAATATTCTGTTTTGACTTTGCTAAATTTTATGTTGCTTAATTGTTTCATTTTCCTAGCGATTTTTGATAAGAAGTCATCATTCTCTTTGTAACATGGAAACCACCTTCACCCTCACAAGGCACCTAAAAACAGAACTCGGCCCGTTTAGATAAATTTAATTAAAATGCGAGAATGGCAAAGGTATTTCGCAATCTAAAAGCTTTATATAATTCTTGAAATAATTCAAAACGAAAGCGCGAACGAACGGCGGCCATCTTAGAACTCTTTTCCAGCCCTCTATCCACCGCCCCCTTCTCAATTGTGTGGATCAACCACCCTCTTTTAACGATCTAGACCAGGTCCAACAAGAAAAAATCAGCTAAAATTACCTACAATATGTTCATAAAATAATTAATATTTAAACAGTCACAAAACAAAAAAAAAAGATTCCGTTCCGTTCTCCTGCTTCGTCTTTCCTCGCTTTTTCGGTCGACGTAATTTCGTTTCCCTTTTGTCTTTAATTTCCATGGCCGCCTTCTTTTTGCCCTCTTATTTCCACCCTCGTTTTTACTTCGAGAAGAGCCGTAGAGGGAATAAACGAGCGGGGGGACCGATCCCTCTTCGTGCCTTTCTCCATCCACCTCCGTTTTCATCATTTCTTCTTCTTGTACCCCTTCATGAAAAAATCATTCAATTGTTTTCAACTAAAGTCCATAGACATATTGATTTCATAACAATTCTGAGATTGACAAATTACAAGTATCTATCTACGTCATTCCATAAGCAATGTTACTCCATAATGAAAAATTTGTAAAATATGTTTGTCGTTTATTAAAAAAGTAATAAAACCGGAAAAAATGTACCTAATACACGTCACTGTTATTACGATATAATTTATAAAATTTATTCCACCCCGTTGTCGTGCGACCCCCGAGGATTTTCCGAGGCGGCAGTTGAGGGTGGTAGGGTGGCATGGGGGCTAGAGGGGGTGGCTCGACAAGAAAGAAAATGTCCGCCAGCCAGCAGCCCCCGAGAAAATCCATCACGTCTCGCAATTAAGTCGAATTCAAATTTTATTCATTATAAATTACCATCGGCGTATAAAACGGGAACGAGGCGCTCTCTTCTTTGAGCGCGGATGGAAGAAACGCCAATTTAAACTTTCTACTTTAAGTTTTATTGGCTGTAACGAGTTTCAGGGACGTACAGGAGGTTATAAAACGAAAAAAATTGAGAGATTTTACTGTTTTAAATTTTATTTGACAAGAAATAATTTTCCTTAAGTTGTAGAGCCTAAATAGAAAAATTAATAGTTTCAAGCTCTGTTAGTAGATATCTGAACAGTTGATTGAAATACAAAAAAAAACATGATTTTAAAGAAAACTCTAAATCAGAGGCGTACAAGTATAAATTCTATTATTTTGAAAGTAAAAAACAAAATGAATTTCCTTAAAAAAACAACTGTCTTTCACATCTTAATGTATGCAACCGTTTTTACAGGATATTGACTTGTATTGTCCATATTTTCATTGTTCATGCATTTCTACTTTAAAATAGAAATCAATCCTAAATGGCTTTTTCCAATTACCTATTAATAGTAACAAAAAATCAATTCACTTTTTAAGTAAACATTTTTTTAAAAAACGGCTCAGGGATCCACTTTTTTGTAACCAACATCACGTAGTTTTATTTTTATATCGCGTTTTTTGTCTTACACGCTACGCAAGCTATACATTATTGTCCAATGTTGCCTGTTGTTCGATAAAAAATTACAAAAAAAAGAAAGAAGATTAAGAAAATTGAAAAAAACCCCAAAAGAATATTTTAATAAAACCGCAACGACAGAAACGACATTTGGAGCGTATCGATTTTCAATTAGGGATCCCCACGTGGTCTCATAGCCGTCGTTTCGAGCACCGTCAAGAAAAGGCCTTTTTATGTCGTTCAATTTAATCAAATTAATATGAAATACAGTCCTCGAGTAGTTGAAGTTGAATGGAAAAAAAGGGAGCGCCTAGTTTAGAGTAATCGAAAAAGAAAGTTGATACTTTTTGTTCAATAAAGGTGCAGTGACGGGCCCTCATTTACGTATAAAGGTAACGGTAATTGCAGTAATGTCAATTGTCAAATGTACAACTGTTTGAACAAACCTAGTCGAATATCCTTTCGGTTGCAAGGAAATTGGAAACATGGAGACGAAGAAAACGAACAAAAAAAGCCAGTTAATTTCTTATTTTATAAGAATTTAATTGGAAACTCGCAGTGGGGCTGATTAAAATTTAATTGAAACGAATGAATATTTGTTAAAATTAGAAATTTCCCTCGCGGCAACATCGCCATCATCGTCAGACTCGGCCGAGGCGGAATTTTCCACCAAAGAAGTGGAACTTTATTTATTTTGCTCTTAAATTCGGAAAGTTTCCCATCGGCCCTGGCTAATTAATGTTCGTTGAAAAACTTCACTTCTTTACGATGTTCTTCAAAATGACATTATAATCTGTCTAAAGTCACTTTAAGTATGGAATCGTTCCGAAATGAGCTAACATTAGCTCATTTCTTACCTATATACTATCTTTATAAAGTCATTGACAGTCAAGTCATTAGTGCAATTTGTTTTTAGAATTTTTATGTTGGCCAGACTGAATTCTGGTAAATTCTCTAATCAACTTTAAGAGAATTTGTGTTTACAATTTGTGTTTGCAATTCCAATCGATGATGTATGGTTGCGTATGATTTGTCATGCGGCTTTGAATCATGTATAAAAGGCCGATATTGGAATTGTTTGTTTTACATGAACACTGTGTAGGGTGTAGTGTTAAAAAAAAATAAAAAACTGGATGAAAATTAAAAAGAAGCTTTCATTTTTTCAGAACAAGAAAATTTAAACGACGCCTTAATATTATTGTATTTTTAATGTAGAAACAGACGAGAATATGGTGTTAGTAACAACGTGCTACTGTTTATTTAACAAAAGTTATTGATTTTGCTTATGACTCTTTGATATTTTGTAACGTAGTCTCCTTTTAAGAGCTTCCTTCGTATTTAAAAATTGAAGACCTTTAGAGGGGGAATAATAAATATATGTATAACCAGGAAACTTGCTCATTCCGCTTTTGGAAACAAAGTCAGTCTCTTTTAGGAATTTTTCTTGACAATTGACAGCTTTCGACTACAAACGACTCGTACTAAAATTCAAATTTACAATTGAGGCGGTAGCTGGAAAAAGGGCGTTCGCTCGGAAACTCAGTTTTGAGAAAACGAGGCTCAAATTTTTCAACAAATTCTACAAGTATTTAAATGACGACTTTCCAATAAATGTTGATTCAGTTTTGTTGCAATATGTATTCAAATAGAAAAAAAATAAATAAAGAATTGAAAAAAGCGATCTCCGAAAAAAGGGCGTCCGAGCCCGAACGCCCTTTTTCCAGCTACCGCCTCAATTACAAATAGACATTCTTTACACATCCAATATAAGTATTATTTTTAAATTCGTAGTTGTATGCGAGAACCTATTGCAATTGAGTTATTAGAAATGACATTATCTCAGAAGTAGAAACGGTTAATTTTAAAAAAATTGTTTAAAAGGTTAAAAAAACATTGATGGAAAGTACGTCATTTTGTATAAATTTTGCTGTGCGTTTTATCATAAAGAAAATATATGTATGTAGAAGGAGTGAGAGCCAAACGAGCATCGTCGATTTCCTCCAACCAGAAATATATGTATTTGAAAGTTCTTGGTCCCCCAAGGCGAATTTTAAATTGGCGTGTAGCTTCAACTTTATATTACTTTACTCTTTATCTAAATTGGAACCGATATTACTTCGTTATGCCGCCCCGCAAAAGGTTTTATAACTTTATCTGGCAATTTTCTTCTACAATCGAAATCTGGTTATCTTACAAAACCGCAATAATAGAAAGTTTACTCCGTTGTTTTTCAGACACCGATATGGTGGGTGGGTAGCTTGAAAGTCACGTAATTCTGTGCGAGAGAAAAGAAATTAAAAGTCTTTTTTCAAACCCTTCTTCAACTCGAGGTCCGCTTACACCCCCACCAAAAAATTTATTATTAAATATCCCTCAAACCCTTTTTAGTTCAGCCCCTTGGAAATATGTGTCTGTGTATGGGACTCGAACCCTTTTCCTCGGTAAATGGACGGATTTTTTACAATGGAAAGCCTCAATTACGGATTTTCTCCTGCATTTTCCTTTAGAATACGTATAAATATTTTTCATTAATTGCTTAGAAAAGTAACGTTATTGTAACAAAGGAGATATTTGCTTGAATGAAGATGTGTTTTTGACATTGGATATTCTATTATAGTTATTTTTGTTATAAATAAATGTACTTTATATGTATAGGAGATTAATAAAAAAGTGTTTAGTATTTGCAACTGTGTTTATTCTTATTAAACCTCCTGCTTAAAAGAGAGGAGGCAAGGGATGTTTAATATAATTTCCTCTGTGCCATAAAATGCACTTTTCGTGACGTAAACAAAATCGTTTCGAAATGCAAATAAGCGTTAAAAGTGCACAAAAGACGTTTCAATCTAACGACAGCCATAAAACTATCATCGTTGCAAACTTTGAAAACCCAATTAACTCTCTACGGGGCGTGAGAAAAAAGTTTAAAAAAGGCAAACAAGAATACGGAAAATATCGCATTTCCAAATATGATAAGAAAACATGCGGGGAAACTCCACGTCGTAGTCGGTCGGTTTCCTGCCTCCGTTCGCTTTAATGGCAAAACGTCCTGACCTCCCCCAAAAGCCGCAAAATCGCGCGTGTATCAACCCCCGAAAATTCGGTTAGTTGATAATTTGATATTCCCACGTTCGGGACACCTTAAATTCATCGTTTGAGGTTAATATCGGCTCGATTTAATATGGAACACCCTGTATGGGAGAAAGAGAGAGGAAGGCGCCTGGATGCAATAGTTGAGTTAAGAATAGCTCTTCGAAAGAGGGTAGTAAAGGCATTCATAAAACTGCTAGCTGAGGTAAAATTTTAACGTTCTTGAGGGTTGCTGTTAAGAAGGGAAGTGGACGAATAAAGAGAAAAACTAACGCGCCCCTCCACGGGTAGGTGTGTTTTAAAAGTACGACCCCCCACTACTGTGAGTGAATAAAAAGAAGTCCGCCTGATTATGCCCTTTCGGCGAATAGGAAACACTTCGACCGCCAGTTTTCTACCCCTCTTTTTAACGTTCTTTCGTTACAGCTCGGCCCTGCTCGGCAGGGGTGGGGGCGACGACCACCAGGACATCACGGGCGTCCGTCCAATTTTTTCCATGGCCAGTCCTGACTACGATTTTTCTTGTTTCTTTTTTCTGAGGGGAAAGGACGGAGACCGCTCGCTCGATTTCTTTACCGAACTGAACTCCATTGGGTGGATTTTTTCACTGACGTCACTCTCTCTACATTCGCGATTGGTTGGCAGATTTTTTTTTTCTAGAAACTTTGCTGATTTGCTCGTGTGATAAAAATACATGAAACAACCCGGTTTCTTATTGGTTGTGATTTTTGTAACAAAGCAACGAAAATGTTTATAAAAATTATTGGAGGGCGGTACGGCCCTGATAATTTTGAATGTATATGTGTGTTGGGGAAACTTTTCGACTTTATTAAAGCGTTTAAAATTTTAACGAGTCGAGCGACGGTATCTTATTAACACAAAATGAAAGCAATATATTTTAAAGAGTGTAATAAGAAATATTAGAATAACGTGCCAACTTTTCGGCTCGAGAAAAGTTTAATAAACTGAAACAAAGTTTTCTGCATACTCCTTTACACCGCCTCCCTTCCCCTTATACATAAAGAGATTTGAACATATACAGGATGATCCAATTTAATTTTAATTCCTGTATAGTCATAAATAAATAAATAAATGTATCGTCTGAATCAATTCTTTCGTCTCGCAATACGTAACTAAATGTTTAATGTCTCTCTTGAGTCGACCAAAGATATAATAATCTTTTGGGACCAAGTCAGGAAAATAAGAAGGTTATGGGAAACAACCATACTTTAAATGTTAAAAGGTCGCTGTTGTTACACTAATAATATATGACTGTGTGTTATTGCAATGAAAGAATTACTCAAAGAATTTGGTTTAAATGGCATATTTAAGTGGTTTTTCAATAGTCCTGAGTAGTGCACTAGTAAGACAAACCCTATTAGGCATGTGGCCCTCCATAACTATACTTTACGTTGCTATATTTCATATTTTGCCTGATGAACCTTTATTTTTTTTACTTTGAAAATTCTATAAAATACAGTAGATTTTATAAAAGCAAAAATAATGAAATTTATAACATGGAAAAATTGTAAAAATTAAAAAAAATATATAATTTTTTAACTTCTTACAGTGTTTTTAATAAATTTGTACTAAAGAATTCTCTAAAACAATCCGAACCAATCTGTAAACTTCCATTAAAGAAAATATTTCTTCTTATTTATTTTAGATGGTGAAAAAGGCCTGGATAAGAAAACACTCTGCCAGAAGGGGGTCGGAAGTGGGCGACTACGAAAGAAAAATCGATACGTCCCCGGGAAATCCATTTACAATTTAAATTTCCTGGGACAGCTTCGGAGGAGGTGGTGGAGGAGGCAACAGAAGCAGTAGCGGCAGTAGCACCAACAAGCAGCAGGATCATCGTCAGGAAAACCATGTTACAATACATAAGTATCTGTTTTTTTTTTGTTTAATTGGAATAAATGGATTTTAATTGTTAGAAATGCATTCTTTTTTTGCGCCTCGACTCGAAGATTAAGAGATTCCATCACGGGCGGACGTCTTAATCTTAATTCTAAGATAAATTGCCCTCGCTCGGAAAATACTTTCATTAATCTGGATCAAGCCATCCTGGATATTTGGATATACAGTGCAGCGTTTAGGCAATCCTCACTTATAGTAAAAAATTGAATTAAAAAAACAAGGATTTCATTTTTTTCTTTCGAATATTGATGGTTTTTTTTTAAATCTCATTGCTGACCACAGATCTCCTGCTCTTTTTTAATCAAAAGGAAACCATAAACAAGGAAATTTCCACGTTTGTCTTGGTCTTTTCTGCTTTACCACCAGTCGAAAATAATTGAAAATTATTATGCCGTCCTGGCTGGATGGCACGCCCTGTCGTAATTAAGGATTTAATCTCTTTTTGTAGGAGACCAAAAAGTTTCGAAAGCGGCACGGGGAAAGGTTTTCTCCTGCTCATTTCTACGTTCAGACTTCGGCCGTAATATAATATGGAAATGGAAATTTTCAACTGATCAAGCCGATTTTCTTTTTCAACTAAATACTAATTTCCATTTCAAAGTCATAAAAAACCAAAAGACTTTCTTAATTTAGCAGTCGGATGTTCTGGGTGAATTTAATATTTTCAATAAAACGTATTATAATTTAGGTATACGTGTGGATACAAAAAGTAGAAAAAAGTTTACAACGTATAAAATTAGAATTCGAGGGGCTCTGACGTCACTTAGGCTTTCTTGACCGTAGAACGGTTCTTGTGAAAAGCAGAACATATCATCACTTGCTCCATTTCGATATCAATTACTGTTCGAAGTTTGTAGATTTGTGAATATACAAATAAAGCGTCTCGTTTTTGACAGGAACACTCATTATGAATTGTCAAATATGAATTTGATAGATATTTATGTCTTATCCAATATGTAGTTTCTGCGAGAGTATAGGTTTCCTCTCTCATACAGTTGCCACGTCTTGACGAATTGTAGTTATTATCCTATTTGTATCATATTTTTAACACTCATATTAATAATAATTTTTTAACAGTTAACAAGAAATTAAAAGATGATTTTTAAAAGTTCAGAAAATACCTTCTAAAAAGGAAAACTATATGTTAAAACTGTATAAATTCACAAAATTTAATAGGTTTTACAAATAAAGTACATTTACACACACTGTTTGTACAATTCATTTCGGCTTTAATCGTACATTTTATAGAAAAGTAAAAATATGTAGACAATATTTTTTCTCTAAACAACTTTAACACCCTGTATCTCGGCTATTATTAACTAACCTTAGAAAGAAGAAGTATTCAATAAATCGTCATATTTTAAGGATCTCTATACGCACGTGCTCTTTGTAGATTCAATTGCGATACACCCTGTATCGCAACTTTCTGATAAAGTAATAAAAAACATTTCCTGAAATACCCCATTGAAGCAAAAGTTTCTTGAATATCTCTTATCATAATTCCTCTCTTTTGAGTATTGTTTAAACGTAGAAAGTCTGCGAAACAGGAAACCTAAAAAAAGGCCAATTAAACTACTGCTCTCCTTGTATAGTGTCTTTAGTTGCCTGGCTAAGTATTGGGAAAGAGATCCAAATTAGGTTTAAATATGAACAACCATGGTGTTAACATCTAAAAGTCCCCACTATTATCCATATAATTCGAGTTCAAATTTAAGAAGTGCCACCACAAAGTACACACTTCTTATTTAGCGAATGTTTACGTTAATCCTTCCTTATATGCCTTGTGTAGCTGGATTAACTCCAAGTTACTCTTAATGCCGCGCTAACTTTCGGTTAGTTTAATAAACTGGAAGGTTCCCCGCACCCCCGCGAAACCTTTTAATCTGGCCATTTTACCCTTGTTGATATCCATTTAAATATATTTTTTATGAACGATATTTCCAAGTCTAAATGCCACTTCTCGACCTTCATGCGAAGATTTCCATAACACTTAACGAGTTAAAATAAAGAACATCATTTAGGAAAGCAATTTTATTAATAATAATAGCTTTACAAAACCACATGAGATTTATGTGAAAAAATGTGTAAAAAAGTGACAACAATGCTTATTGAGACATGAAAAGACATGCAAAGGCCACGAATATCATAAAGACCATTGTGAGTGGAGTTAGGTGATTACCGAAATTGCATTTCTCTTCGGGACATGGACTGCATACTGCGTCATCTTGAAGTAACGATGTGTAGGCTGCACAGGAACTATCTGGGGTACATCCTTTGTACACCATCTCTTCTCCGCCAGCCTTTGCTTTTCCCTTCAAAGTGAAACATTGGTAGGTTTTCGTACCACCAGCGGGAGTTGTCGGATCATCGTGTTCAACAAAACCAGCCGGAGCCGCCGTAGTAGCAGCAGGAGCATCAGAGGCACCAGTAACTGGCGGGGCTGCTCCACAAGTCTCTTCTTCGAGAGTGTCGCATTTGCCGGTCGAACATTTAAAGCAAACCAAGGAATCCACGGCTCCAAAGGTAAGTAATAGGAGGCAAAGGGCTGAGGTCAATCTAATGATGGCAGAGTTCATTTTTATATTGGGTATTTAATTTTATATCGATTTTATTCGTGGTTTTCTCTTCAGATAATTTCGTCTTCTCTTGACAACTGCTTTATGACAAAATTCTGTTATGTATGTTGTCATGACACTTTGTTGATTTGTTTTTACCGATACACCGCTCACTTTTTAAATGCAATGAAATGAAACCTATCAAGGCTTGTCAAGCCTTGTCAATAAAATAAAAATCCCAATTTCTAATTTTTCTTTAGAAACTACTTTCTTTGTCTAATTCTTTATCTTTTTAAACTTTTGATAATATCGTGTATCTTTTTGTCAGTGCCGCTTTCCATTATAGTTGCAACAAAAATATACCTGTCATCACCTGTTCTTAATTTTACTTTGATATGCATACCCTAAATAATGTATGTGCTCTATGAAAAGTTGAATCAACGTGTTTGAAATAGACCTTTCGCCATTTACGTTTAATTTTTAGCATTTTTTTGAAATTTATAGAATCACTTGTGAATATGAAATTGAATCTATCGTATGAGGTTATTGCTTAAAAATGTTCTCTATTCAATAAGGAATTTTCTTATATGTATAATATAGAATAGGAGTTGAAAACTAAACGTCATGGTCCAGGCGAGGAGGGAAAAACAAAAGAGCGGCATCATAGCCCGAAACATTTTAAGAGCGCGAGAGAAATCGCGCGCTCGAAGAGAAAATAACGAAGATGATAAATTTCCGGGACCATTTTCGAACTTTAACAGTTTCAGTTTTAGCGCAAAAACACCCTAAATTTCGATAGGAAAAAAATACTATAATTTAACACATCGAGGAAAAGAAGAAATCTAGTACAATTCTTCAAAAAGTAGGAAATTTGCGCATTGGAACTTTCGTCGGTAAAAAACCTAATATTATTTCCTATTTTCTCGGTCTGATGATGGGGTGGTTCAGTGCAAAAACTTCCAGCGAATAATTTTCTACAAAAGCGTAAGGTTCAGGCACAATGGAGTCTATTTATTTGATAAATTACTTTGTTTTCAGATATTACTTTGCTTATACCAATCTCTCTCTGATGAATTTCTTTCTGGGGGGAGGCGTGGGGGGGCCAAGCTTCAAAGGGTGGAGTTTCGCATACACGCACACTATGGAAAACTGCCAAGAAAATCCAGATAATTAATCAAAAATATTATTTTCTCTCGTGTGCATAGCCGTACCATAAGGAAATATCTATTAGAACAACGTCGTAAAATGCACTGTAAAGAGTATAACCGCTATTGTTTAACACCATATAAAAATTATATTTTTATACAAATTTTAGTTATAAGACGGAGGTAGATTTGGTAACGTAGCTATTTTCTGATACACAACAATAGTTTCAATACTAAATTATTTCTTTTTTTACATGTTTCCTGCTGGTTTCCTGTTCAAACATTTTTAATTCTATTATTTCGAAATCCAGTATCCAATGTGTAAAATGCTAAGGAGTAACCAACAAAAATCTATGCATTCATAATGTACCATATTTTCGTAAGTAAAAACCTTATTTATCTATTAAATAATGGACAAACGTGTTTTCCAAGTCTGAAGGAAGATTGTTATAGTGAATAATTTGAAAAATATTTTTAATAAAAATGTTTTCATGTAAAACACTAGTTTACTTTTATTATAATAAAAAGAAATGTGACACATTGAATATATTTAATTTTTTAAGGCACTATAAGTACTTTAAGGGCTCCTTGAGGGGTTGTAGAGGCCACTGTCATCACGTGTTTGATAGATAGGCTCTGGCGCTTAGAGCGCCATCTATTTAACAATTCAAAAACTATGGCAGTTGGAACCGTTTACAACTACATGGCGCCCTCATATGGGTGATGCCTGAAGCTTGACTTAATTTTAAATGGTCAGATATAGGGGGTTGTAATTTCCTAGTATTATAACCAATTTTTTTATGTAGGTATTTAAGAGGGTAATGTTAGGATATCAAATTTTTTCTTCACCTGCTCGTACAAACACTTAGGGTGGCACTCTTTTTTTAAATACCTTGCAGTACCTGTAGTGTATCCGTGCAAAATAGTACATATGTTTTTTATCTATTCATTTTTAAGGTTGTTTTATTGAAGTTTCCTATATTGATATCGAGCAAACCGCAAATTTCCCCTGTCCCTTGCTCCCCTCTTCGATTTTCCATTTTCTTTTAACGCACGGCCCCCTTTTCCAGGATTCTTCTTCGAGCTCCGTCTCTCTTTTCTGAGGCAGGATATAGAGATCAAAAGGCGCCGCTGAAGCTCGGCGTCCCTTCGCTCACGCTTTTCAGCCATCTTTGCCGTCGTTTTCTCGACGCTCCGCCTTGAGAGCGGAAAATAAGAAACGCCTTAGCTCGGCTCAGGGAAAATAAGAGAGAGGAAATTTTCCGAGGTTGAGGGGGCTGGAGGAAGGCCCGATTTCCAGATGAAAATCGTTTATTTTTGACTTGCGCACGGAAATTTTAGTACAATTTTAAAATTCAGTCTTAGCTGTAGAACATTTTCGTGGTATTAAAAACAATAATAGAACGAATCCTTGAAAAAATATTGCTTAAAATATGGTCAATTTCAATCAGAAAAAAATTAAATAATACTTTTTTGAACATTGTTAGCATTGAATGTTTGTTTTTCATGAACATTTATGAATCCATGGAATTTACTTCAAGTTGACACAATAAAATGAATTATTGTCTACGAAAAATTAAGGAAACTTAAACCCATCATAAATTATATTATATTTAGCATTGTGTTGCTCAAAAAAATTAATATTGAGTCTTAAACTTGGAAATGTTCAATTATAAATTGGCACTATTTAAAAGTACACCTCTTTTTGGTATTCAGACAGAGATCCAAAATGAACGTTAACATGGATAATTTAAAATATTGAGTACCTACTATTAATAGTTAATTGTATCCTGTTTACGTGTGTGTAGTATATACGATAGTTTCAATAGTTTATCACAACACAACAGAAAGCAAGAAATGCAGACATTTTTTAAACATTTTTTCTCAATCCGTCTGTTGTATCTGTTTGTGTTGTGTGGTAACATTGAAAACTCATGTAAAAATTAGTTTCTAAGAACATTAAAAAGAGATTGTCATATTTAGAAATATAGGATTATGCGAACTATTTTTCGGTACTTTTCAACAACCAATTTTTGCTACAGCGTAGAGCACGGGTCATGTCCATTTTGGAGAAAATTCTTTATACAGGATGTTTCTTAAAAGTTCTAAAATATTTAAAGAGGTTAATCTTCAAGCTATTTTATGATGAAAATATGCTCGATTTTCAAAATACAAGATATAGAGTTCAGATTTTTTTTTTATTCTAAACGACGTAAGAGATCTAAATTAAATCTGGTGGACTATTATTTACTAATAATTTCAGTTTTCAAATTGGGTCAGTGACAGAGATTTGATCAAGTTAACAATTAATAATAAATTAATTAATACGGATACGTCTAAAACTAAAATGATTTATTAACGATTATTATTTATTTTATTGAAATTTAACTGTTATCAAAAACTGTCTTTTAAAGTTTTTCGTAATTATTTCCGTTTGCGAGGAAATAATGAGCTTATGAACTCATATTTAAGGGATTTACATAATAATAATAACAAATAAAAGATATCACTTAAGGATTGTTAAATAACCGCTATCTAAACATACGGATTAGAAATTTTCATTATTTGAGTAAAAATTAATTAAATGAATTGTTCAAGCTGTTCTCTGTTCGCTATAATCCATCATTCAATTTTACGAGCCAAACTGTTTCTAAGGCATTGAAAAATATCTGGCCTGACACGATGAAGTTAAAAGTATTTGTAATTCAATTTGTAAATTCTTCCATAGTTTCTATTCGTGTAGCATAAACAAGATCTTTCACATGACTCCAAAAATAAAAATCTAAGGGGTTAAGATCGGGTGAGTCGAGTAGCCACAGTTGTTTACCTCTTTTACCTGTCCCCTGACGATGATATTGGAGGTCTAAGAACTGTCTAACAATAAAAGTAAAATGTGGAACATCGTCAACGTACATAAACAACATTAATTATCTTGTTCTTCAATTAATTCTGATAATACTGCTATGAGGAGATAGTAATAGACATCTCTATTGAGTTGCTGGCTATTGATTTAGTTTAAAAAATAAAATTATTGATAAATTACGGCAGAGACATATTATTGTCACGTCACGTGATTTCACTAGAATATACATATGTAAATGAATATACATACATATACCGTCACATGATATTGTAGGTTGACAATATTTTGTAACATGTGAATGCATATTTTTTTTTGCTTCACATACATTCAAGTGAAATCACGTAGGTAAGTTCACGTGAAGTAACAATAATGTGTTTTCGCATTTATACCCTACCACATTTATTTTAAATATTTTGCATCGTTCAAAAATGAAAAAAGTAAAGTAGAAGATAGTCTTCTGAGACGGTTTGTATTTTGATAGTGGTCCTATAAAACAAAAATTGTATTCTAATTTTCATCATATTTCCTGAAAATTAATCCTGTTAAATATTTCAGAACATTTAAAACATACCCTGTATATTTGAAAGAAAATTAGCGCAGAAGTACACATATATGCACCTACCACATAAATCTCGTCAAACAAAGTGGCATTGACGTCATCGTTAAAAGATGACGTGCTGCGTTACAGTGGTCTCAGATTTTCTAATATAATAAATAATAAATATTAAGGCACTGTTAACACTAAAACTATAAAAAAATTCAGTAGAATCAGTTTTATTAATTGCGTTATTCTATAATTAATTTATTAATTATAGAAAAGGTCATAGATCTAATAGTACTTTTCTATATTTAACTCGTTGCTTGGTGGTTTTCAAACTTTCAAACTTTTACTTATTGTCATTCTGGTTTAACAATAAATATAAACTCACCATAAATTTAAAAATAATTAAATTTTATCGAAAATGAGAAAAAATTTAATATTTACAATTTTTAGTGTAAATAATAACTCTTATCGTTAGGCAATTATATATACGGGGTGTTTCAAACTTTAATAGGAATAATTGAAGATCAGATGAAAATGATCAAAATACAGTGATTTTCTTATAATCACTATTCACAAATCCTTCCGATATACACTGACATGCAGGATATTAAAAATTTAATAAAAGAATCGAAATTTATTACTATACAGGGTGATTCAAAAGTAAAGGTAATCCTTTTGGGGACACGTTCCTGTCATAAAAATAAGAAAAACATTTTATACAGGGTATCGCAAAAGCCGAGGTCAATCGCTTGGGAGGTGAATAGAGAACCAAAAACAATAAAAAAAAGTTCATATAAACATAGGTCTGCGAAAGCTTCCTAAGGGAGCTACGATCTTTCAAAAGTGACTTCTAAGAAATGCTTTTTATTTAATGTCTCAGGAACTCTTCGAGATACAGCGATGCGATTTCGTATACGATTTAATATTAATAAAAGTTACTATTTTACAATATTAATTAAAACTAATTTCAATCATTGGCGTATGGAACAGGGATGGGGAGGGGAGGGGGGGAGGAGGCTACGTTTACTTCACGTACTTTTGTCCCATCTAGTTCCGCACGCCTATGGTTGAAATTAGTTTTGATTAATACTGTAAAATAGTAACCCTTATTAATTATAAATCGTATACGAAGTCGCATGGCTGTATCTCCAAAGGTTCTTGAGATATTAAATAAAAGGCATTTCTTAGGGGTCACCTTCAAAAGACCGTAGCTCCCTTAGGAAGCTCTTATAGACCTATATTTCTACGAACTTTTTTCTTGTTTTTGGTTCCCCATTCATCTCCCAAGCAATTGACTTCAATTTTTTAAATACCCTGTAGAAACATACGTCAAAATACGCTTTAATTTTGAAATACGTTTAATTGGAAGAAAAAAAACAGTATTTAATTTTTAATTTCTAAGTGATTTCAAATTTGTTAACTAAAGTTCGTAAAGAAGTTTAGCATGCTGGAAAGTTTAATCCAAAAAATTACCAGCTTCAGTCATTCACCAGTGGTAGAGGTATGGGTGTTATAATATAAAAGAAAAATATATTACAAGTTATTCTCGAAAACTCATTTTTAGCTGTTATCCACTTATCATTCTCAGGTCTTCATGTATCATTTGCAGTAATAAAAAATTGTAACACTCAGTATATTATTTCACTAAAAATAATCCATCATATGCGTCAATGTACTGTACAAATTTTATATCTCTCCTTAGTTTGTTGTAATTCAAGTAGTTTAGCGCTATAAAAAGTCGTTTTTTGGTCAATTGCCTTTTTTCTAATTTAGGTGTTAAAGAGAATTTTTTAATTTTTAATTTCAATATCTCTTGAGATATTTGAAATCAGTTTGGTGTGCAAGTTTAGTATATCGAAGGTCTAAAACAAAAAAAGTCCTAGCCTTCGTCGATTAAGCAGTAACGAAGGTAAGAATGTCGTTAATTTAAACACCCTATATCTCGAAAATAAAGCGTATTTGGACATACGTTTATATCAACCATTTTTCCTATTTTTATGAAAGGAATATTTCCCTAAAAGGATTTTGTTTAGTTTTGAATTACCCTGTATTTGAAAGCATTACTATAACAAATACTACACTAATAAAATAATTAAATTTTGTTTGCACTTTGTAAGCCCAGAAGTCCATATTTTTCTGTAAAAATATTAGCTTTAGACCTATCATGGTGTGTATAGGGATAAATATGATACGCCAATGCTTTTTCTCAAAATAAAAATTATATCCGACAACGTCCTTCAATTCTTAAGAGAGGACCTCTCTTGACCTTTTATCTTTCAATGAAATGTTTAGGAGTAAGAAAATAATAACCACGTCGTTTAAATTAACGGTTATTTAAATAATTTTAATGTAAAGTTGGTTACGATTTTAATTATGAATAGAGAAAAGCGTCAAGGCAAGGAGTTGTCAAACTCTTATCGTACAAGTCTAGTTTAGTGCATTGTATAGTCAATGATTCTACTACACTTACAATTTTTCTTACATTTTAAAGATTTAAATTATTAAAAATTAAAAAGAATTATACCACGATTATTCACTAACTAAGAGTATGCAGATGTGGTTTTTATTTATGGATATTGCAATGGTAATGCTCTCGCAGCTGCCCCTGAATATCGTAGACTCTATCCAAATAGGACGCATTCAAATCCTGATGTTTTTACTAAAACCCGTGCTCACATTCGGCAAATTAATTGAGATCTAGTTTAGAAAATAAAAAAATAAGAAGACGTAGAAATGACATTTTAAAAGCTTTTGATAATAATCCTAATTTATATACCAGAAAGGCAGCTCAACAAAAGTCTGGAGGAATTTACGGAAAGGTCACAGAAAAGTATATCATTTTCAACCTGTGTAGAATTTAATTCCTGGTGATGCCGAAAGACGATTGCTATTTTGTCAATGAATTTTAAATAGTTTAAAATTAAGCCCTCAAATTTTGCGAAATATTCTATGTACCTACGGACGAAGCTACTTTTATCAGAAAGGCGTAATTAATTTTCATAATTATCATACTTGGGCTCACGAAAACCCTCATTCCATCCCTCGATCTTTCCAATATGAATTTAAAATTAACGTTTAGCTAGGCATGATTGGTGGTTATCTTTGCGGATCTGTTTTCTTCGGGAAACGGTAAACCCTCAAGTTTTTTGCGATTGCCTAAACAACAACCGGAAAACGATCTGCCTTTTACATAGGTAAATAGTTGGATACAACTAGATGATGCTCGTTGCCATTTTTGACATAGAATAAGGAAATGATTAAACATTAATTATGCGAGACGTTAGATAGGGCAATTAAAAAAATGATGATTATATTTCTGGAAAAGATCCAGTTTCCTGGCCAGCCACGTCTCCAGACTTAAATCCTTTGGATTATTACACCTGAGGTTATTTACAAGAACATGTTTATGCATAACAAATTAATAATAGATCTCATTTGTTAGTTAATTTTAGAGATAGACGCAGCTTGTCGAGAATTGAAGAGAACGGCCACTTTTAATTCTTTGCGAAAAAGATCTGAAATATGTATTCACGAAGACGGTCTTTGTTTTGAGCAATTGTTGCGATAATTTGTATTTATCTGTTATTGGTTTTATTGTTCTACTAACAATAAGGAATTACATTAATATTTTAGAATTATCGAAATAATTATTAAAGGTTGCGCATCAAAATGACTTTTTAATCAAAAACATTGCTTTGAAAAACTAAAAGTCAAAAGAGGTATTTTCTTAAGAATTGAGCGACGATGTCAGAAATAATTTTTATTTTAAGAAAAAACATCGATCTACGAAAGGTTTTTCCAATTGATGCGTCAGAACTACGAAATATTATCACTTCATTTTTATTTATTTTGAAGAATAATAGATGCCATTACGTTTCAAAAATAATATCCTTTAAATGTCCTCCTCGACTTTATCTAATTGAGTGGATGTCGGAGGACCAATTTGTAACTACTCTTTCACACGCGTTTCGCGATATATTTTCAATGATGAGTTCAATGTTTCTTTTCAGTTCGGCAATTGTTTGAGGCCCATTTTTATAAACTTGCCATCTAACATATCTTCATAGGAAAAAGTCCCAAGGTATGAGGTCACATAACCATGGTGACCAGTTTACATTGAGATTTTTAAAAATAACTCGATTGGAAACTGTCGATTTTCATCAGCCCAAACCTGCAGTTCTGTTTGTTAATGCACAACAAACAATTCCCGAAGTTAAATAAAATATTCAACTCACCATTGGAAATATACCGCGAAATGCGTGTGAAAGGGTAGTTGCAAATTAGTCCTTCAGAATGCACTCGGTTAGACGAAGACGAGGACGACATTTAAAGACATTTTCTCAATTTTTAGATGACATTATTTTTAAAATGTAATGTTATCTATTATTGTTCAAAATAAAAAAACGAAGTGATTATCGCTCGCAGTTTTTATTATAATTCATTTGAAAGTTCTGACGCATTAATTGAAAAACTTTTATTTATTTCCTAAAAAAATTACCTACGTACTCTTACGAGCGTCAATGCTAGATCTAAGGCTAATGTTTTTACAGAAAACTATGGATTTTGGGGTATACAAAGTATAAACAAAATTTCATTATAATGTACCTGATAGTTTCAAACACGCGGTGGTTCAAAAGTAAACGTAATCCTTGTATATTAATAAATTTCGATTTTTTACGAAGATTTTAACAGTTTGTTGTAACTGTCCTTGTTCTTGTGATTGTAACACTGGATTATTGTATTGTATTATTTCTATTACAGTTTGAAACATCCTGTATACTGCATCCCGTGATCGATGCTGACCGCTCCTGAAGGAAGAGCGAGCGATATTCTCGCGTCGAGGAGAGAGAATTTGATTATATTTGATTTTTTCCGCATTATTAGGTAGTATATTAAAGGGTTTTTGTAACGTTTTCCAGAGTACATATTTATTTTGCAAACTGACTTCCCTGGAACACTGTCCATTAAACTACAATCGGGGGGTGAGTGTGAAACGAGACTCCCTTCTACAAAGCAACTTAAAGATTGCACGTGTTTGAGACGGCAACATTGTCGGAGGGTTAGACATTCTTCGACTGACCATGTTTACAACATGTGAAGGTAATAACATTAAAAGTGACGTCACACCCAAATTCTTGCCAACATGTTTTATCATTGATAGAACATTTTTGGAACATGGACCACTGTCTGATAATTAGTATTAGATTTTTATTATAAATCATTATAATATTTGGGCACATTGTCAGGGCAATTAATTAACTTCTAGTTATAGCTTGCGATAGAAGCATAACCATTATGTCATGTTAATTTCGTTATTGATGAGGTGAATGCCACTTTGTTTGACGAAATCTATATATGTATACACGTATAATCCAACCCATTTATATGTCAAATTTCCTTCAAATGGTACAAAATATCAATAGAAAATAAATTTCTACCATCATAGAAGCTGTCAAATGCGAGACTTTTTACTATCGATAATTATCGAATATAACCACCATCGATAAACCTTAGCTTCATAGAACGAATGTCTGGCGCCCAAATAGAGACGAATTTTCCTGATACATCAGAATTAAAATTCTCATTCATATGTAGATTTGCATATTTGAAAAAAACGAATTTTTAAGACGCTGTTTTCCCATGTTTCTCCACAAGAGCTGTTGCAGGATAACCGTTTTTGTGAAAATCTTGAATCGCCCAAAAGTTAAACATAAGCGATCCAAGCATTGTTGTCTCGGCAAAATATAGCTGGGAAATATTCACGCTCTACAGTATGCTCCCACAACAAGACGCAAATCAGTTCTTTGAAAGTCAAGGCTCTAGGGATTTCCTTTACTTAATACAACTCAGGGTACAGCAACAATTTAGTGTACTTTTTCATTTAGTTGAAGTATGGGACTGTTAAAGTAACCTTCATGACACAATAGGATTCTTGAGAATCTTGATATAGCCAGTGGAAAAACCTGATGCACTTGTGGAAAATTCCATTAAAATCAAAGTTTGTCATTTGATTTCTACTTTTCCTACTATTCGTAATAAATTTTCCTTTGATATCGGAAATTTCCTTGAAGAAATAGGCGTTCAGTCGTAGACTCACACACGCATACACAGGTGTTGTAAATTGCCGTGCCGTTAATTAACCAGACTTAGCACTTTAAAACCGTTTCTGATTGCCCTTAAATCTTAAGCCCCCCCCCCTCCCCCTGTTCGAGTTACACCGCGGGCACTGATTGTGGGAGAATTTCCAGAGAAACTTTAAAACGGCTTTCCTTCATCTATGCACAGAGAGCGAGAGAGACTATGCAACGCAGAAATAATGAAGGAAACTCCAGCTCAAAAGGAAATTTCAGAAACGAGACTTGTCATGTTATTTTTGTCTCTCACTCCCCTTTCACCAAGTGAATGTTTGTTCTTTCACTGTTGGTGACGACATTGCGGGGAGCTGCTTGGTCTCTTTCTTCATTTATATTATATAACAGTGCCGCATTAGATATGCAAATGAACACGGGGGCCTCAGCGACTACGTCGACGTTACTCCAGGCAACATACTCAACTAATTGCCAACTTCTTAACGTCGTTTATACATACTTTGCTATGCCGTGCACGTTGCTTTGACAAATTTACTTCTCTATACGTACCTATATATACGTACATACATATACATATACAAAACCCATTCTCCTGTTCTCTATGTTCCACCATTATGGAGTAATACAATTTTATCCTTTTGACGTTCTTGACAATTGAAATTTTCGCAATACGTCATGGGAATCGTAAACGAAATCTCTTTAATTCGGGAACAAAACAAAATTGGAATAGAGACATTACTGGAAGTATGGAAGCTAAAACATCTTTTATTGTAAGATATGTTTGAAAATCTTAACCGTTGGCAACGTTATTAAATTACAAATGTGAAATTGATAGTGCGTATACCGATTTTAAGAGTTGGCAACCCGCATTGTTTACGATTGGCATTGAATTTTCCTTATCCTTGAAATAGAGGATCATTAAGAGAGGTTCGACAACACTGTATGTGTTAAAGATAAGAGACAACAGTGACGTACAATTTTCGGCTAGTTATAAAATAGTTTATAATTAGAATAAAGTTGATAAACGTAAAGTTTGTATAGAAAATAAACTGTAATCGTAGTAGTAGAGGTGTCTGCGTTACAATTCAAATTACAAAGTTGGAAACGAATCAAACTTTAGCTTTAACCGACTCCCGCCACCCACACACCCCACCAGCTTAACCAACACTGCCGCCCGCCCAACCAACCCTACAGGTATATTTTGTTCTGGGGCAAACTTTCGTCATTAGAAACGTGTATGAACAATTGGCATAAATAATTTCGAATTTTCACACACAATGAGACAATCAAGACCAGTTCTTCTTGACCCTCTTCCTTTTTGGGACATCGTGGGAATGACCATTGAAAAGGCCCATCCATGGTCACTAACGAAGACCCGATTCAATCAGATACTATGTGATTTCTTCTTTTAAAGGTCAAAGGATAGTTCAGTTCTTTTGAGGAAAACGTGTTTTGTATTCATTTTAAAATCAGTGGCGTAGTGCTTAGAAAAAAATCTTATTTAATCCCTATTATACATACATACATACATACATACGTGTTTCAATTGATTTATACCTGTTTACCTGTAAGTGGTTTGTCCATTGTCCCATTTCGTCTTGGGGTTTAATTTATTGGTCACACAAAGAACAAATATTGACAATTTGGTCATTAATGCCCCGTTTAGATGTATTTGGACAAGTCGCCAGACGACTAATGATAATTTCCAGCTGGAATATAGAAAGTAGTTTTGAAATTGGAAACCAGTTTTATGAAAAATAAGAGGGGTTGTTTGAAAAAAGCTTTTGATGGACACTGGTCAGTTGGCCAATTAAAACCAGTTTCTTTTTATCCACCCTTTTTAACGAGCCGTATTCACAGTGAGTGTCATTTCCTACTGATCTGGCCTTCTGAGACCGTTTGTGCCTGTCAGGCACCTTCCTTGGATAGAAAACCTGTTTCGTGAGAAGAAGACAGCAGAGGGTCGAACTGACCCTATTCGATGGTCAAGCCCGAATGTCCGAAAATCAACCAGTTTTTCGGGTTTTTTCGATTGTATGGTAATTTTTCTGTTCTGGAATTGTCATCTGGCTCTTCAGTCCGGCTTTGAATTTTCGTTTGGAAACATGTAATTCTCAAATTGAGTTTAAAATTTGTGTGGATTTAAATATTCTTTACAGAATTAAGGTAAGATTTTTTTCATTTTAACTGATTAGCTAGAGACTGTAGTTCTCAGGTTACTTCCACTGATTTTCTGATTTCGCCCCGCTTTTTTAGTGGTTTGCATTAAATTAAAGTTAATTCTTAACATGATTATGGCTTTCGGAGACGTAAAGAGAATGAGCGAGAGAGGAATGAGGGTTACATGAAATTTAATCAATTTTCTCTGTTAAAGCCTTATTAATAGAAAATCGCTGATTTTCGGTCGTGGATTCTATTAAAATTTCCCTCACTTTCATTAACCTGGCACCCCTATTCTCTTCGATTTCTACCCTAAAATGTTAATACCACTTTCTAATGTATGTGTCAAGAAAAAAAAGTTTTTTTTTTTGGTAAAAATAAAATATTGTTTTTTCACTGGAAGGAGTCCAATGTTTTCAATCAAACTGCAAATATTTTAACAACTATTTTTACTATTTATTAGTTGTTTAAATTTATTTAAAAAAAAATTCTTTAAATCCTATGTCACTGATTATTCTTTCCGAATGAAGGTGCCGCCTCTGATATTTTAAATTTTCATACTTAAAAGGAAATTACAAGAAAACTATTGTTTTCTATCGCACTACTAGTTGCCCGATGCCATTCAATTAATTCTCGTTTGCTTTAGTTGAATTTCCTCTCGGATGAAAATTAATTTCACCCAATACACAAAAAAGAAAATTCCACAAAAAAATCCATCATAAAAGGTCAATTTGCTCTTAGAAATGAAACGTACGTGTATATTTCGCTTCGATAAATTTCCCCGGGTATAAGACCACGCCCCGTTTTCCAGTTCCGCGCTTCCCGCCGTCCCGCGATGTTCGGGGGATCGGCCCCCTGGAACGACCCCGTAACGACGTTATATTCGTTGCTTTTAAACTTCGGTATATTTCAAGAAAATGAAACTTTCCTTTGACATTATGAACTAGAAAGGTGCCTTTTAATATAAATTATCTGGGAACGGGAGGCGGCGCGCATCCGTCGCTTTCTCTGATGGTATATTATGCAAAATAAATTAACAATCTTTGCGTCTTTGTCTTGCAAATCCTGCCTTCTTGATATGCGAGAAGGGCAAGATGAAAAGTGAGGAAGTAAAAAAAAAACAGTGTTCGGCACGCCACTAATTGTTAATTGAATTACAACTAAGTTTAAGGATTTCAAAAACCTCATTGCATTAACATAAATTTCTTTTTTCAATTTTAAGTTTTCTTTGATATTTAACGATTTTAAACACAATTATTAGGGTTCTGTCAATGTTGGCAAAAATCAGAACTTTCAGTAACAACCATACCCACCCATTATTCCACGTCTTATTTTCTTCAATTAAAATTCGGAAATCCACCCTCAAACTCTCGGTTTACTTTGGTAAAACATTTTCCCCATCTCTCTTTCTCCCTGTTTAGAATACAAATGACGTTGAAACGGAAGAGAAAGACAACGCTATATTAATTTCTATATTTAAGAAAAGGACGCGGCGGTTTGCTTCAAAGAGTAAATTTTAACTAAAAGGGTTGCCAACAAGGAAAAAAGCATGAAATAACAACAATAGAACCGAATAACAATTATTATTGCATGTCTCCGAGGGCCTCATCAGTCTTCAGAAAATTCAATTTCCAAAGACAGTCAGTCGACTTGTTGGAAACAAGCGAAAAGAGGCGTCGCGACGCTCGCGGCCTCCCCCGATTTAATTAAACAATTTGCGCGAAGCGTGCCTCGAATCTCCAAATGATTTTTCTCTTGTCAATTGTCTTATTGTCGCTTTGTGTGTGTCTTCGAACGTAAATTTTCTTCAGTTTTCCAATGTTGGGGCGCATAATTTCTCTTTGAAGCACCAGAAATACCAGTCGACCAACTCGATTTGCCGACAATAGAAGATCGGATTCGAGTGGAACGGTTTAATATGGGCCGATTCGAGTGACGAGCTGATTACAGAAACGAAACGAAATGCAAGGAAGCAAAATACTGTCGGTTAAAATGGCGAAAACGGGAAGGGGGGGATGAGATGTAGAGGTTGTTGGATGGGGGGTGAGGACACATACATCTATCTTGTTTATCCTACACGGCCCCCTTCCTCTAGAGCGTTTCTTAATCTTGGTTCTTGACGTAAAATATTCGCTCCTTTGTCTCTTTCACCTTTCCGAGTTCTCCATTCATTTTCTTTGCATTAAAATTATTATTATTTGCTTACATTCAGAGAAATTCTCCCCAAGTATACCTTTTTAGTAGTAGTATGGTTAAATTGTTTTCGAGAGAATATTAAGGAAACATTGCAATAAATCTTGTTCCTATTCTGGGACGAGGAATGGCATTTTTAAGGTTCTTTTGGGAAAGAAAAATCTTCGTCTTCATGCATCTTTGGCAATTAACAAAACTAGAGTACGCCACGAAAGAGCCCCTTCGTTCGGAACAAACAAACGGGCCGTGGAGGGAAACTTTTTGTGTACTTTTCCGGCAAGTTATCCGGCTTAGCGTGTCTGCCGGGCCATCCAGCCTAAGTGAAACAAACTTTCCTAGAATAAACACTAATTTCCTTACCAAATTACCGAGAGCTTATTTGCGAAAATCCGCCGTTTTCCTCGACAGAAATTATTCGACAACTTGGCACAGAAATACCGGATGGGCTGAATCTTTTTCTTTTCGGAATTTATTTCTTAATATTTTTTAATGAGTAATGGTACCGACCCAAATAGGATCGTCAAGAATACTAACAACTGCTATGTGTTTTCCTTAAACATTTTAGAAAAAATGAATATATTTTTTTTAAATTCAGAGAAGAAAGTTCTGAAACAGCCTCTTCACCATCGAAATTTTCTCTTAAATACTACTTAAAGTTGACTTGACATAATGGAATTTCTCCACCTAAACATTGCATGAAATTTCATTTTAATCCCCTATTTTCTCCCTCGAGGATCCCCCCTTTTTTGAACGCCGTATATTCCAATTATCCCCGCATAAAATCTCTTTCGCTCCTTAAACTTAAACACAACTAAAATCTCTATAGAGAAATTCCAAATTGGTATTATTTTCCCTACATTAAATAGAGCAGCCATTTCCACTCACCCTTCCACTTCCTCCAGACAACAAAACTCCACCGGAGGGGAGAAAAATCATCATCATCATGATCATAGTCGTCTTCGAAACCGTAGGTCTACCAAAGGATTTTGTGCCTTATTTGCTATTGGAATAAGAGCGGAATGGTGGAAAAGGTCGAAGAAAAGGAACGAAGCTGCTGCACACGAGATAAATATATAAAATAAAGGGGGCGAGTTGGCGAAAGCGGCACCAGGTTTTCTACTGCGAAAGAACTGTACCGACGATTCTCACTCTTATGTTTAGATCGGTTAAGGGTGGAAAATGTGCACGGGGTAATGGGCGAAGAGTGAAGGAGGCAAGGGGGTGGGTGAGATTTCGAATAAGGTTTAAAGAAGGGCGGAAATAAGAGGAGGGAAAGAGAGAGAGAGAACGGAGTTTTGGATGCTTGGGGTCGTAATTTTCAAGCTGAGACGCTTTTATGAAATTTATTAAAGCGAGGTTGTGGCGGGGAATTATTTTAAAAATCGATGGAAGTATTAAAAACATGGAAAAATTGAAATTTTCTTACTGTTTTTATATTTTTCCTAAAATTCATTATTCATTTTTCTAATTTCAATTTTAAATCGCTTAGAATTTTATTAAATCTTAATACTTTTATTGTTTTAAGGTGTCATTCATAGTTCCAACATGACAATAAAAAATTAATACAAATATTAAGAAAAAACAATTAAATGCAAATAAATAAAAGAAAATATCCGAAAAGTTCATGAAAATTTCATATAAAAAATCCAAACAAGTTAAGGAGTTGTATTTTGTCTCTTCTATATTGGAGACACTTGAGAAGAATTAAAAAAAATAAAAATCTATAAGTAACACTTATGCCTGTATAATGAATATTTTACGCATCAATAG
>JABRWK010000456.1:0-35569 GCA_013372445.1 Hypothenemus hampei | reverse complement strand
CCCATGTGAATAGGAACTTTTTAATTTAGAATGAGCCAAAGAATATTATTCTTCAGTATAAACATGATATTTGGGTACACCCTGTACATGGAAGCCATGTATTGAGGGACTATAAGATGGAATATCTTCTAAAGTAGACGATGAATCAAAATTTTACAAGAATGAAAAAATAATGATAAGGGAACAGTTAATTTCAAAAGCTAATCCCCCATTTTCCCCACCCCTGTTTTAAATTTTTTTACCGAAATTATAGGAAAAGAGCACCTAATCGAACTGTACATTACTGCAAAATTTCAGGAAAATACATTAAGAAACACCGGAGTTATTAAAAAAACGAATTTTTTTTTCCAATTTCAACACCCTGTACACCGAGTATAAAGCGTCCAAGAGAAAAGTCGCATAAGGAAAGTCTACTTATTTTCACTCAAGGAATCTGTGGTTAATGGATTGGCCTGCATTTTCTTAACACCCTATATATTAACTACAGTTAACTCGAATCTTGACACTCAAAATTTAACAATAACGTGTGGTTTTCAAAAATAAAAGGTTCCATACACTATCAAACAAATTGCGCAACATATGAGCCGGTTAAAGTCATAGTGGTGTAAGTAAAACTTAATGGGAAACTGATTACACATCCAAAATATTAGCCATACCTATAACAAAAATACATAAGTATTATTCCTAAAATTCAGTCTCGGCATAGATTCCTAAATCTCAAATTTGAATCTGTTGTTATCTCAAATTTTCAATTTTTTGACTTACACCACTATGACTTTAATCGGCTCATATACAGTTTCGCAATATTTTGATAATGTATAGCAATATAATAATAAAATGTATTACGCAATTGTTTAATGGGATTAAAAAATATTTGCAATTTTTATAAAACAACAAAAGGTACGCGATTTGTTTGACAATATAGTATTGTCAAAATACAAAATTTTTGCAACATTTTATTATTGTTAATCAGATTCGACAAAAAAAATGTACATTTTATTATAATAACTACAACAAATGCAAAAATCACTTATACGAAGATATCGGAAATTCTTCTTGACCCTCATTATCAATCATATTAATTTAGTTCCTTTTATATTGAAATGCTTATTTTATTCTTTGTTTTATGTTTTACCAATCTGAAAATAATTTATTTACCTGGATGTACTCCTTTAATATAGTATTAATTGGTATGTCTCAATTATAATTTTTTCCAATATTTGAGCAGCAGTTACTCTTTTAAATTTTGAAGCTTCATATGTACGATCTGATACGAGTTATCTTAAAGTGGTAAACAATCTCTGCTTAGGAGGTATTGCATCTCTTAATTATGTATTTTGCTTATTAGTATACGAAGAGATATCATTTGCAAAATTTTTCCAAAAGTATCTGGATACATTTTTAAATAATTTTTATAATCTAGGGAAGCTGATAACTGCAGTCCTTTAAAATTAATCTAATTTTAGATCATCATGGCCAAAAGACGCCCTTTTTGTTCAGCTATTCTTGGGTCCAAATCCTTTCTTTTTTTTTCTTTTTTGGGTGTTATCATCACCATCACTTAGCACACAAGCGACAGATGCGACAGCGGTTGCAGGCATCATAGTCCCGAGCTCCGTCCTATTTAATCTCGCATTTATAACTAAAGTCTGAACAAAGTTTTATACAATATATTGTGCAATTTGTTTGATAGTGTATGGGCTCACGCATTTGCACAACACGATGTTCTACGAGTCATTGCACAATTTGTTTGACAATATATGGGATCTTTAATAATGCCTTTACTTATTAATGCTTTACCAATCCTTTGCATTTTTGACAACCTATAATATCTGCTAACTTCTAATGAATAATCATTTAAACAAGCCTATTTTACACAAATATGGTGAACCCATATCTCGCTCCAACATGTGTTCGATTTTTTTATGAATACAGTAGTAAATTCAAATTATATTTAAATAATGTTGTCAAAAGGGCGAATGTAGTTAAACAATAATGTAAGGTGCTAACTTTAAGTAGGCAACCCAATATACACTTGAAACTAGCACACGTGACCGTAATCAAACTGTCAAATATGTAATTGCCTAATGACGTTGACGTTAATCTTCCGTTTCATTTTCTGTTTTACTGCATATGGCGAACGTGGCTGTTTAGTTTCCTGCGCATGAAAATTGATATTTTGTAGATATACTTTTATCGTTTTTTTTTAATATCAGTCGTGCCAAAAAGGAGCAATCAGTTTATTTGCAAGTGCTTCATATTAAGGTGTGCCCTTACATTGCTCGTTGCAAATCTCGTGCAACGAGAAAGACAAGGTGAGTGAAGAAGATCTGTCTAGTTTTTACTGTGCCATTATATTATCCATGCATTTACATAATACAAGTGATTATTAAGCGAGTTAAAAATTAATGAGTTCACGCTATACGTTACTGATAAGAACAACCATATGTTTCGAACGAAATTCGCCCTTAAAGCGTATTTTTGGAATGTGGATTTTCCTCCGTGTCCTGAAATAGTTGGACGATGTTATCGGAGTAATTCTAACCAAACGTTTTAAGTGCGATTAAAAATGGTTTTTCATTGGATTAAAATATTTTTTCTTTTGCAGTGAAGGAATTCTGTTTTTTCGATTTATTGTTCAGTACGCATTTGTGTAATTTTGTTCTGCAATAGTCGTACGTCCAATTGGGCGCTATCGTTTTATATGACTTTAGAAAGACATAAAGGTAAGTTTAAACTTTTAATCTCCTAAGAATATATACTTTGAAAACGTTTTATTTTAATGATTTTTGAAAAAATAACCGATTTTACAATTCAGTAAATATGTGCAGGAATATTCACGAACAAATTTGGTGGCTGTGGCGCTGTGGGCGTTAATTCGATGAACTCTCAAAAGGGTAACTGTCAAGTCGGGTGACTTTTGGCAAAAGTATCATAAATATTAAGATGTGGCTTCGTCTAGCCAAACAATGATAATTAGTAGGATGCGATATATCGATGTTTATAGCAATTTTGAAATTCCTAAAAATAAGCCTACTATTTTTTCAAGTCAAAATATGGGCACCTCCACAAAAAGAAAATAGATGTGAGGTATAGATGGGTTCTGGATAGAAATACTCTATACTGCGTTTCATATAAGTTAGCAGTGGTGGATAGAGTTTAGCGAGCCTGATTTATATGTAAAAAATATCCACCACAAATTGATATTTTCTAATTTTAGAATATGGTTAGTTGAAACGACAAGTCATGACCTGTACGTCATTACTTAAACATCAAATCGCAAATAAATAATATATTAATTATAATAATAATATTATTAATCGTAACGTCCAATTTGAAAACTCTCTACGCATGATAATACGGATTACACGTCACCACGTGGAGAAGATATTTTTGTAGGGTTAATCAGGCTTGTTTCTAAGTGAATTACAGAGCCGTATTTTTAGTCTATGCTTTCTTTATACTGCAAACTTATATGAAACGGACAAAATAGATTTTCATTTTTACTTTTACTTATACTAACTAAGAATTTAGAAAAAATTGTCATTAAGAAAATGGAAATTTTAAACATATAAATTTTACTTATCCACATTTGTATTTTCTTTTTCCCAACAGGCTGATTCACGTAATTGGTTGGAATTGTAAATACTTTTAATTTTTAATATTTTGAAGTTGAGGTAATACGAATACAATGTATTTGTATTTTGAAGGTCATACTACTTCCGGTTATACCGGAAGTCAATATCTACTTTGTTTTTTCAATTGCAATATTATATTTTTTGGATTATTAAATTGTAAGCATTAAGCCGTTTAAACACTTATTGGATTTCTTCATTTCTAAACCTAATTATTTTTGAGGTATTTTGATTTAAAATAACAATATTGCTAAAATACCATTTTAGAAAAATGGCACATTCTCAACTATTTTAATAAAATTAGAGACATTTCTTTTAAAAATACTATATACGATCTATAACTAGCAAATATAAAATATAAATCAATAAAATGGACATGACAAAATTGTTATCTGGATGGAGAATGTCGGGGAAAAGATACTTAAACTACTGATCATACAATTTTTCAATTCTAAACTACCACGAAATATAATATACTGTTTTCGAAAATAGAGACGCAAATAGAGTAAACTGCAAGAAAATGTTTATTCGAGAACGCTTCCTATTTGCTTCTCGGTTAAGACCATAAAAAAATTGTCAAATACTTTTTCATATTTATATACAACTACGAATGTTTCTTAATCTCATTTTCTGCAGAATTTCGAGAGCAAAAAAGTAATTTATTTTAAATGTACACCTTGTATTACTTTACATATCTTGTCTCTAAATTTAGCCCTAAATTGGTCCTCATGCCTAAAATTTAAGCTTTTGCCGTAATTACGTTTTGTTATATTGCGTAATAGTTTGAAATATATTAGTTAGTTTTGAAAATAATATGGCCAATTTTGTGCAAAATGTGTAAATATTTGATACGTATTTCGTACTGCGCTCTATAAAAATTGAAGTGCGCATGTGTATTAGGCAGAAACTGGTCACGGTTCTGCTCTGGCTATAATAAACCTATTAAAAAAACACAAATTATGGCAAAAACATCAACAATGGAAACCTTATAGGAATCATTTCAGTATTAAATTTAGAATAAAGATATATAAAATCATAAGGGTATTCCATTTAAAATAAACGACTGTGGCTTTCAAAATTTTTTAAATTCGAGATTATTTTTACGACATCCTGCATAAAATTTATTAAAACTCTTCCAGCCAGGTTAATTCACTATGTCTGATTAACGTGTCAAGAAAGTTTCATAAGACTAGCTTTTAAAATGGTCGAGAATTTTACATTTTGCTGAAATGGTGTTTTAAATCAAAATAGTATCTCAAAAAGGATTAGGTTTACGTATAGTTGGGAAACCTAATAAGTATTTAAACAGCTTAATGCCTGCAATTTAAAAATGTAAAAATATATTGTGTGTTCTATATGAAATAAGGAAATTAACATTGACTTCCGGTATAATCGACTGTAGTGTGTGCCTTTCATAATATTTTAAATGAATAAATTGTATCCGTATTACTCTAACTCTAAAATATGAAAAATTAAAAATAATTACTAAATTACTAAATTTTCTAATGAACCAGTTACGTGAATCACCTATTGTGAATCGTATACTTCTTATTACAGTCACTATTTTCAGAAACCTTCTTTTTGTTTAAAAGTAATTCAAACATTTGAGAGTAAGTCACATTTATATTAAAATTAAAAATTAGTCCATTATTAATGGTATTTAATAAAATATTACATTTTTTATCACATCAATACATATAAGTTCATTTGTGAGAATAATCGCAAATCCAATATTCAATTTTATAAAAACATATACAAGTTTATTCATCGAAGAGGAGCTTAATATCTAGATACTTTAAAATAGAACATTATATAATTTATAATATTATATAATGTTCATACAATATTAGACCATTCAAAATATTTACTTTGTTACAAAAACTAGTTTTGCCAAGAAATTAAATAATCATAAACTTTGTAATAAAAAGAATGTACGTAAGAAAAAAACCTAATTTCTAATGACCTGTCGCCACCATAAGGCTTTTTTATTAACTTTTTGTTTAAAGGCTTATTAAATTTTCATATTTCTCGTTATTTAACTTTGTCGATAGTACATTATATACAGCGAAGACCAAAGTTACGTAAATTCGTTAAAAATTAAAGAAATAAATTTTCTGCAAAACGCTCGATCACGTTAATTTAAAGAATTGTATTGATGGTAAATTTATGTATATAAGATGGCTCAAAAAAACAAATTATGACAATAAATCTAATTACTTTAATGAAGAAATGTGTACATATTTTTTATTTAATTTTTGAATTCTGCTTCAAATTTAAATTAAATTTCACCATGTTTTTTTTCTGTTTTGTAAACAAAGTAAATAAAATTTCGTCCTTTTTATTATTAGCATTTTCGATTTTTTAATATCAAGTAAGAACTAAGGGGTCTAAGTACCGATTTTCCACTTTTTATACCATATCAACCATAAACGGGATGGATCGCTTTTATCATTATTCATTTGATCTGGTCGAAATAGTAAACCTCTAATTTTCCTTATTAAAAAACAAATTGAAACTTTAACTCGAATTTTCTCAAAAGCAATGATTTTGTTACTTAGACCCCTTGACTTCTGAGGACCGCATTTTTAATTTTAGTTAAAATTGGATTTTTTTTCATATGTAATAAGATAAAATTTATCTAGTATAAAAAAAATAATAAAATAAAATGAAAAAAAGGTATATTGGTATTTAAGATTAATATAGCTTTCATTAAAAAAATTACTAAAAAATAACTAAATAAAGACTGTAGAGCTAAACTAGTCTATCTCTTAAGGATTTATATTAAAATAACCCATTTCAGCACAAAGTACTATAATATTTTTGTGTAAATTTATGAAAATTTATAAATTTTAAAAAATGTCGCGAGTTTAGCTCCACTTCAGGTCTTCAAATTTTGCACCATTAATTGTTTGACAGGTAAATAAGTTCCCTTTGAAAATTTTCGATTATTTTTGGAGATTATCAAATATTTTCCTGAATTTGTCTTTAAATAATTCAAATTTAATACCGCGGTACTATACTTTATTTTTCAAATATTCATACAAAACATAGTCGAGTGGAGTTAGATCTGGCGACCGAAGAAACCATTGAAGCAATTTTATTTCAAGTGATGTGAAAAATTTCCATTTAAATACGTATCTAGAGATGCTACATAATGAAGAAGCGCCAATCATTTCTCCAATATCCTCTGTATTCTATAGTTTATTGCTTTGTTGACTCTGCTTTGTACCTATAACTTGTTTCGTGGTTTTGTGAATATTTGGTATAACATTTTAATATAGTTCCTCAAATCTTTCAATCTCTGTCAGTTAAATTGATATTTAACTGTCTCTGATAGAGATAGCTGGTATTATCATGGAATACGCTGTCTAAAGTATATTTAGGGAAATTTCTGGGTCTCCAGTCGAAACATCACGATCAGTAAAATGTCTCTGAGATGGTAGATACAGTTTCATTTTTAGTAAGTAGTAATAGGATCCAGAAGTTATACCTTTATATGTATTCAGACATCTAGTAGTAATAGTATCACAGTTTATTTTACAATGGCGCAATTTATGATGAATTCGACTTATCTCGTATGCTATTTCTAAGTGTATCTATGAATCCATTTATATTTGAAAAATCTATAGTTAGTCCATTAATTATTTTGGGTTCTTGATGAGCACACAGTTTTCTCAGCTGCATTCCACCGTTATCAATCCCCCTGTCTTTTACAATTTGTTCTAGGTATTATTTGAGGCCGTCACACTATACTATAAATTAATTTATTACTAATTTTGGTTACCTGTTTATGCATTTTAAAGTAATTTTAATTCTTGTAGATACAAACAAAATATGTTTTCACAATTTTGCCAAACAATATTTGTTTATTTAAGTACCTAAGTGATAGTTTAAAAAATACACATTTTTGTTGAAACATTATTCAACTTTTTATATTCTGAAAACCGAAGTTAAAATCAAACATTTATATATATTTTTTTATTTCATAAAATTATCACATTTCGATAGACAATTTCAATATTTTTTTCCAGGTGTTTTTTTTCGTGAGATACAGTTAAACTATTTTTAACAAATTACTTAATTTAACAAAATGAACAGGGCTGGTTTTGAATCGATGAAATAAATGCTCATTGACAAAATAATGTTTTTTTGGAATACTGTTCATATTTACAAACATCAACTAAGAGTATCTTATTTCTTCCTAAATAATGAAAATAACAGACGATTTAAAAATGGTTTAAAAAACGTAAGGTCTTAAAAGTTTGGGTAGCCACCTCTTGGTTTCTCCGAAAATGTAGAAAGAAGTATCAGAACCCATCCTTTACGGCTTTTTATGGTGCACCAATAAAACAAAATATATTGGATTTCATCAAATAGAAGAAAAGTTAATGAGAAAATAACTTTTTAGCCATCAAATTTTGAAGAACTAAATAAGAATTACAATATGTATAGTACCTATATTATTTGTTATTGAATTAAAATTTATGATTTAAATAAAAAATGAGACGTAAAGAAGATGTAAAAACAAAGAACGATCCTACATTTTACGGGACTTATGGCAGGCTTCCTAAAAATCACCCGAATTGACGGTTTATCCTTTAATTGGATTCTTGGTTTCCCAGCTGGGCCACTGTTAGAAAATTTTTTCGTGAATTGAAGATCGCAGAAATGTGATAATAACCAAAAGAAAAAGTTACATAGATATTTTGTACAAAAATGAACTATAAAACATACAGTGAGTGCATAATAAGGTCTTATCATCCTTGTAAAATCTTTATTTATTGACCGATTTTTCTTTAAATAGCTATTCAAAATGCGCATTCTGAAAATAGGTAACTTTATTTTTCGGCTGTAAGCATATCAAACTATGTTCATTTTTATGAGCTCAAATTTTAAGAAAAGGCATTAAGATTTTTTTTATAAAAAAATAACGACGGATTCTTTCTTAGAAAAACTTAAAAATATACTTGTTTCGAATTTCATTACTTTATCGTTAGAATATAGGATGTGCGAAAAAAAATTAATATAGAAATTAAGAATTTTTTTAATAATTTTGCAAATAAATTTTAAGAAATGCTTTATAATTTTATTCAATATTTATGAAATCATAAAAAAAAATTTAACCTAAATATTGTTGATTCCCTTATAAATTAAAATAGCTAAAATAATTTTTCTGTTTTTATATTTTGTCTCCTAAATGGTTCGATTCGATAATGTTTGTTTTTAAGTAATGTAAATTATAGTACTAGAAAAACAGTAAATTTTATAACAAAAATTTATTAAGAAAACTCTGTATTTTGAAGCAATAAAATTCGGCACAGGTATTTTTCAAACGATCCTAAAAAAGAGTCTGTCATTTTATTCCTTTTAAGTCTTTGATATCGCTTTGGAAATTTGAGGCCATAAAAATGAATGGTATAGCCGAAGAATAAAGTTAACTACTTTCTGAATGTGCATTTTGAATACTTGTTTACTAAAAAAACAAGATCAATCCATAAATTAATATTTTACAAAAGTGGTAAGTCCTTAGGATGGACATACTTTATAAATATCTGTAGGAGAAAAGTAAACAGTCGGAATTCCAGTTTTACTTAATATGGAGCTAAAAATATTTTGAAAAAATACTGTTTTCATTTGCAATTGTGGTGAGAAATGGAAAGCTACACATTGTTGATTTGGTATGTTTTTAATTTTGAAAATGTATCTGCATTTATTATTCAGCTGACATTGAAATTTCTTTTGCTCATTACTGAAAATTCTTTTTCATGAACATACGGCTGTTTACCTCTCTGCTACAGATATACTAAATTGTAAGTGTCTTTGAAATCAGAGCACTCAGTTTTGATTATAAGAATAGAGTAAAAAGCCATATCGATACAATGATTTTTTGGGTAACTTTTTTTAATTTAAAAACAATTAAAAAGAACTTGATACTCACCAGAGCGAATGACGTGGATGTATCATGAAGAAGTTTGTAGTTTTAGACGTCTTATAGGACGGCAACACATTCAAGTTTCCCTATAGATTTTCACAAACTGATAAAATTTTGATGATTTCAACAGTTGAAGTTAAATATCCATTGTGATTCTGTTAACTGCATAATACACAGCATCCTAGAGTTGCATAAAGTTTCAACAATATGTCGTCTGCCAAACCTGACATCAGAATTGAAACAACGACGTCTCGTTGTTTGTCAAGAACTTTTGCTTTGATATGAAATATTTAGAAAGAAATGAGAATTATGATTGGGTCCTGAATGGACCTACGAATAATGATTCAAATTATTTGTAAAATAAGCTATACGGCAATATTATAAAAAGTCCAATTTCAACGACTTAAAAAAACCGTATTGTGAAAACAAATATCTCTTGGAGTTTTTTCATTTAACATCATTTTAAAGTAAATTTCAATGTTTCTATTTAGAACACAATTTGAATTTGTAACTTTTTAGACATATTTTCTTTTTTCTCTTAAATAATTGAAATAATTAGTCGTATCCCCGCTACTGGTTGCTTACTGCATTTAATATTTTTATGGTTAATCAAGATACTCAAACAAGTCACATGGTATACCAAATTTGGTTAAAATATCTTGGGATGGTTTAAAAGTAAAAACATGAAAATCTTGAAATTGTGGAAGTAGTAGCGTCTTGTATTTCGGAAATAAAAACCATAAAACCTCATGTTTATTTTACAAAGTGATCTTACTTTTAACAAAAAATGTACCGTTACATTTTTTACAGGGATTTTGAAACACCCTATATGTAGGCGAAATTTCGATTTGGCAACCCTGCAGGTAAACGCCGGACGATTTCCAGGGTCCCTTGCGATCAATGTCACGCGCCTGCGTCTTGACACTCGGGCCTCGTCCAATTTCTCGATTATTTTTCCATTAAAAATTGAGTCGCGTTATTTAATGTGCGAAGGAGGCTCTAGTTTAAAAAACCACCATTGCAGTGCCGCAGCTGAGAAACGTGGGGCGCCTGATGCGTCCCCGGTATTCGTCCGGAAAAGGCGCAGCCCCAAATTTTGTATACGGTACGTGCGATAAAAATCCTAATTATTAAATATGTTTATGTGTATGGACTAAAGGTCCTTTTATAAAACCAAGTAATTCTTCGAAAAATTCGTCACCTCAGTTAAATTGTACCAATAATACGCGGTCACTGCTTTGGAACAGCCTTAGGAAGCATTAGGTGCTAACCATATGAAATCGGTTCGTTGCTTTGGCAACTAGATTTCATATAAGAAAAATTTAAATTAACTGAACTATATAATATTTTCTTATTATTCTGTGTATATATTTTATAATTTTTGGATATTTCTAAGAATGTTAAGGTGCATCCAAAGACAACCGATTGAATAAGAACAAAACTTGTTCTTTACGAATGTTCAAAGGGTGTGGACGAGTTTCAGATCGAACCACTAGCTAGGAAATGTTTTCATACTATTGAGCCAAGGAAGTTACCGACGGATGCTTTGCATTCAAGCTTGACACTTCATGTTAAATTTTGACGTTTATAACTCAAAAACTTTTTCGGTGATTTTTTTCTTTTAAAATTTTAATGTTGTCTCCGACAAAAACTCTTAAACAGCGTCGCGCTATTATGCAAGAAACCGATCCCCCGGAACTAAATCAAATTTCGAAGCTGCTCAAATGAACAATTTAGGACACTCTGGATTGTAATCAGAGCATGTTCGTTAATTTACATACTTATATCCACTGCCGGTATTATCAGTAGAATTTTCATGAAAGGCAAGCAAGTAATGTGAAAAAGGAACAAATCCATTAGGAATTAGAGCTCAGTGCGGTAGGATTTTACATTTATAATATTTGATTGTGCTCCCGATATTAAAAAAAAACAAAAACAATTGGCCTAACGTTTACCTGCCAATGTCAGTCTACATTTGACGTAAGAATGAGAAAAAATTCTTCAGATTCTATGTACAGTAGTTTTTGATTCGAGAAAAGTTTATTAAAAATGTGAGTAGGTAACGTTTTAATTGCTTTTGAAAATGAACATTTTTTTCAGAAACTTCAATATTTCAAATTTTAAAAATACTTATATTCGAATTAAAAGTTGATTTCTTTAATTTTAGTGATCCTGTTGCCACGTTTCCTAATTATTCCCGAAATATATGAATCATATTGATTCCTGATATTGTTATTTTTTGCAACAATTGATAAGCAAATGAAACTAGATTGCATCAATCTATTTGACATTAGATAAGATATAGTTCAGTACATCTATTCCTATAATGCCATTTTCTCTTATATAGATAAAATTTCTTGTAATAATTAGCACTAGATATAATTAATTATATCAGAATCCTCTAATATGTCACACTTTTCCTATAAAAAATGGATCGGTGTTATGTTTTTTTATTAAAAGTGAGGTACTTAAACCCGATAATTGCCGCGGGTTTTTTTTTGTACTAATTTTTATTTTTAATCATTTTAGAGACATTATTAACCAAAAATATAGTTGGGAGTTCAGGGCCCGAGCCAGCGAGGTGTATGACTTCGCAGCGTCGAAAGCTCACCTGTTATAGGTAAGTTATATTAGGATTATTTTAGATGTATGTATTATCGGAAGCCGAGCGCCCATCAAAGTCGCGTGTCTTATAATATGCCACTAGCGTGAGCTTCTCTGAAAAAAAGACATTTGAAAGCATTGTTGTGATGTCACCAAACTTATGATCTTAGTGGGCGCTAGGACATTGCATTAATACTTTTCTATTCAAAGTGGCATACCACGCATCAAATCATATGCAAGGCTACTATGGTGGACGCTTGGCCCAAGGCCCAGTTTTTTTTTCTAATAAATCTTGTCTATCAGCTGTCAGTCTGTCTCGTCGTCCATTGATGGATATAAACCTCTCTTACTTTCTTCAGTTGATTGTGTGTATCCGGGATCTACATCACGCTTTTTTATGTCCGATCATCCAGTTTGATGTGTTCCTCCTCCCTTGAATGCCATGTCGCCATGACTTAATTTTTCTTGTCATCTGATGTCTGAGTTCTCGCTACGTGACTCGTCCAGTTCCATTTTAAACGGATTATGCTTTCGATAACATCTACTTCTGTTCTGTGGCGTATTTCTACATTAGGGACTCAGTCTGCCAAAATCAAGACTGGACGAGTGTCAAACATTTTGTCTTTAAGGTGTCATAACATATCTGATTTAAACATCAATTATAATTATAATTATATTATTATTATATTATAATTATTTCCAGTATAACTTAGATAATTATCTAAGTTGAACTGGAAACATAACTGTTGGGAAACAGTAGGAAGTCAATAGAAAATTTTAGTACAACTACTGACATCTTTAATCGATAAATACATATTCTATTTTAGTAACCATTTTTCAATAAATTGTGATTTTTTAAACGTATACCAAAAAAATAGCAAATTAAAATAAATTTTTATGTGTATTAATTATCCATGTTAATGTTGATTAATTAATGTATTTTATTGTAATAATATCTGATAGGAATAAAATTGGAAACTGTATCCAACTATGATATTTTAAATTTTCGATAATGCGAATATAAGGACAAGACGCTAATTCGATTCTGCAATATACAATAGCAATGTAAATAATTGATCGATATATTGACTAGTTTTCCATGAGTTGTCGATAAAATGAAAAGGTAATCAAATCGAATCTAGAATATGGATGTAAGATTCTGTTTCGACATTTTTTTCTCTTGGACTGTTTTACATCTTTTTGTTAGAAAATTAACTTAAAAAGGAGTTAACTATCACTGAGAACATTAATGATCAACGCTGTGTAAAGAAAAGGGATAAAATGACACAGAGTCTTAAAATATCATTCACATAATGTTCCCATCTGAAGAAACGATCTTCGCTTTTTGGGGAAATGTTTTGTGTCCTCATTCCAAACTGGAACGGTTATTTTCTTGGATAAAGTGAAGTAATCTAGTTTCATCACAAGAAAGCAAGTTACACAGAAATCTGCTTATTAACACACAATATATCAAATTCGATTATGATTTGTTGGGAACAGAACATTCAACACAGATTGTTCCGACATTGCTGTCAAATCTCAACAAAAATAATTGAATTTCATCAATTATATTAAGGCCGATATACACGTTACTGTTTACCGGAAGGCACACCTTTCAATTTGTAAATCGGAAGACTAAACTTGTACTCTTGGTATTAAGATGACATACAGGTTACAGTTTACCGTAAGACAACCGGTCGATTTGCAAACGGGATTCATATTGAACGGAAGGTCAGGACTGAACGCTCGACCTCCCGAAAATTCGGTTCTTCTGGAAAATTGACGACTGTATTTAGAATGTTTCCATTTTATTTTTTACATTCTTTAGGGAACAACAATTTCCTTACCTCTTAATAACATACAATATTCTGAGATCATGTCCAAGACTTTTTGCTAAACCAAACACTAAAAAACTAATCCTAACAATTTAAACCTAACAGCCGGTATACAAATTACAGTTTACAGGAAGGCTAAAAGGCTTTTAAATTTGTAGGCGCGGCTATGCCATAGATGGTAATATTTTAATTGCTGGGATTACTGTTTATTACGACAAAATGGTCAATACTCGGTTTTCGTTTTGACTTGTGAACTGCGAACTGTTTACAAATTGAAAGGCGTATCTTAGAGTAGCACTGCATACTGTATGCCGACCTTTATATGTAGTATTAAAATTCTACTTAACTGATTGAACGTAGCGCATATGAATGATTAGAATTTTGTTGATGAAGCAAATTTTGATTTATGTGTTATCTGAAACTAGTAAATATCTTGATAAAAACCAGTCCCCGTGAAGATTTCGTTAGGTTAACAGCCTAATATATATAGTTTTACTTATTTTTGAAATACATGTTAATGAAAATTATCAATCTTATAAAATAAACTCCACTCATATTTACATAGGTCTAAGTGATCGCAGTGTTTCCTAATCCTAGTTTAATAATTCCAGGACAACAAAATTTTCTTCCAATAGACACCGGAAACTGCAGCCTTTTAGAGAAACGTGACTCGTCGATTCAAACAATAATAACGTTGTCACCACTGACCATCGCCTTTTATTTTCTTATCCAGGATTAATTGGCCTCCGACCACGCCACCCGCCATTTATAATTCCATTCTCGGATCGCAACATCTCAAATTTTCAATTTGGGTAACAGGCAAGTATTAATATTTTGCCATAACGATAAGATTCTTAAGGCAGTTCGTTTAGGTGCCTCCTGAAATCTTCGTTCTTCCCGTTTTTACGTTATAAAATTCCAGTAATTAGAGCGCCTTACTGAATTCAAGATGAGCGTCAACGTTAACCGTAACGTTAGCGATGTATTTTATCGCTACAAAATGCCACGGCTTATTGCCAAGGTAAGCAAATATGATGAAAATGTAGCTTTTGCAGTACTAAGCGACTTTTGCTGATTTCAGGTTGAAGGTAAGGGTAACGGTATAAAGACGGTTATTGTGAATATGGCTGAAGTAGCAAAGGCTCTTGGCAGACCGCCTACTTACCCCACCAAATATTTCGGATGCGAATTGGGAGCGCAAACTCTGTTTGATTTCAAGGTGAGTTTTTTATTTTCGAAAATTTTAATAACTGTCAACAAGTCGTTAGTAGTATTAATAACATATATACATACATATTTGTGTATTATTTAAATGTTCAACAGCTCAGATTTTAGATCTAAAGATATTAACGCTTTGTTTACATAAGCATTTATTTAAGATTATTCATAAAAAAATACCAAAATACTGAAAATAATGTAAACAATCTCTTAAAAGGTCAATAACAAGAAAATATATTCTTGACAATTTTTGCTGAAATTTTATATTTTAATAAGAAATTTAATCTTGCAGAATGAACGTTTCATCGTAAATGGCTCACATGATGCTGTGAAACTTCAAGATCTTCTCGACGGTTTCATCCGTAAATTCGTACTATGCCCAGAATGTGAAAATCCTGAAACGGAGCTTATTGTCAGCACCAAAAAGAATACAGTCTCTCAAGTAAGTTCAGTTATGTAATAATCGAAGAAGAAAATTTTCTTTAAAAAAAGAACCAATAAAAAAAATATTTGTCTTTTTTAGGGTTGCAAGGCATGCGGATATCACGGCCTTTTAATCAGCAACCATAAACTGATGACATTCATTCTAAAAAATCCTCCAAACTTGAATCCGGCTACTCAAGGTTCTTCTCTAACAGAAGGCAAACGTAACAAACGCAGCAAGAAAACTAATGGCGAAAGTGGCCAAGAAAATGCGGACGAATCCAATGTGGACAATTCCATTTTGGAGGCGTCACAAGAGAACAATGATACCGTTAATGAAGCTCAAGAGGACGATAAAGGCTGGACTGTTGATGTGTCTGAAGAGGCAGTCAGGGCTCGTATGCAAGACCTCACTGACGGAGCCAAAAGTATGACCATAAGCGACGATCTGGAAAAATCTGAAAAGGAGCGCATGGATATCTTTTACGTGCTGGTCAAGAAGAAGCTGGATGGGGGACTTTTGGAAAAAGTGGAGGATCAAAAAGAACTCTTATTTGAAGCCGAACGTTTGGAAATTAAGAACAAGGCTCCGCTGGTGTTAATGGAATTGCTATTTGATCAAAACGTTTTGCAACAGGCTAAAAAATATCGTCTTTTGCTATTGCGCTTCACCTTGAACGATAAAAAAGCGCAACGTTATCTCATCGGTGGTCTCGAACAAGTCGTCGTTTTACACAAAGACGTTTTAATGAACCGAGTGCCTGCAATCCTAAAATTACTCTATGATCTGGACATTCTACAGGAGGACGTTATTCTCGAATGGGCCGATAAAGTTTCTAAGAAGTTCGTGACCAAAGAATTAAGTCAAGAAATTCACGACAAAGCCGCTCCGTTTATCAAGTGGTTGAAGGAAGCCGATGAGGAATCTTCAGACGACTCAGAAGATTCGGATGATGAAGTAAGTTCTAGTTTTAATTGGTCAAAATATTTTATTGTAATTATCATGTTTTAGGTCGAGATTGAGTACAATGATCGTGCCCAAGTGATGCCATTAAAACCGGCCGTGGTGACTGCCGCTAAAGTGTCTAGACCAGAAGATGACGGCGAGGACGTGGACATCGATGCCATCTGAAAACTACATGTCTTTATTTTAGAGCTATTTTACATAAGGGTGTCTTTTTTTACATTACTTTTATTATGCATAAGGCAGGTGTTTATGGTATTTACATAAATAGGTTGATATTGTTTTTTGGGGCAAGCTTGCATTCGCTCGAAATTACAATTTTATTATTGTTTTAAATGTGGAATAAATAAATTTAAAAGGAACTGTTGTTGTTTTTATAACAAGAATATATTTATTACTGATATTTTTGATTACAATACTTTAATATTGTCAAGACAAGTTTTAAAGTTAATTTGTGCAAACGACGTAAATTTGACCCGTAACCATAGACATATAAATAATTATATGAGATCTCTATATTTTATAGGTTTATATCCCAAACAACATATAGGCAATTTCGCATACATTGATTTTTATACGAAGACTGAATGGTAAGTACTCATAGGTAATATCGCTTACTGAAATTCGTTTAACGTCTTCTTCCAAATGCCAAAATTTAAGCATTTATTAAATAGTTCTGCTTTGACAATTGTTAGTAACTTGTTTGCAATTAAACTGGACATTGTATGTGCATATTTTGCACAAAAAGAGGATGAAATCTTTATTACAAAGAAAAAACTTTTACAAAAACTTGAACATCAGCAAAATATCGATGAGATAGCCATTGCGTTTGTACATTTTAAAGCGCTTAGAAATGTTTAAGTAAAATCCGAGAACGAGTTTCTGTTACATTTCGTCAAACGTTTGTAAAACATAGATTTATTACACGCCAAAAACGAAAGCCCTCGTAAAGATTCGTCAAATGTCAAAAAGTGAATGTCATAAGTGTCAAAAGCAGCCATACTTTCTCAAAAAAAAGTTGACTAATCAATGGTGTTCGTATCGTTAAATTGACTCGTTTTCTGTTGAATTTCTGAAGCGAACTTTCATTAGTTAGGTAAGTTTAGTTGAAATGAATAGTTCCACGTATATTGTTCACAATGTGTATACATCGGCAGCTTTTCATACCCCATTAATTCGTTTAACAACAACAAACCCGTCAAGTGGTTGTACATTTTCACTCAACGAGACCTGCTGTCAATTTTAACTTTTTCTTTTTATATTTTCCAATTTCACGACAATTTTTCTATTCAATTTTTCTCCAGGTATATTGCTATGGTCCACTAGACTCCATATTTATCCAAAATTGTGATTTTTCCTTGTTATGGATGGTAGCAACAAGGAGTAAGTATCAAATACCATATTCATATTTCTCCTTGTTTTTGTTTCTATTTTATATTGTTTATTACTGTAGTGTGTTTTTTATTACGTGAAAATGTACTTTTTTGAATTCTTATTTATTTTAAGATTACATTTATTGAGATAGCATGCAGTTAATAGAATTATTAACTCGTCCTTGGAAAAAATCATATGTACCTAGTCAAGTAATGAATCATGTGTTACAAGAATAGCCACTTTTGAGATGTTTGTCCTTTCTCCTTTTTTTGTTTTATTTCTATTCATGAAAATACTGCTTCAAATGTGAAACTACGTTAGTTTTTTAGTAAAGTTTTGTTAGAACAGCATTTTTATGTCATTCTAGCACAACTCTAAAAATTGATTGAAAGCATTTTCCCTAATTAGTTTCCAAGTTTCCACTTTATTAGTGAAACGACACTGTTAAATTACCTCAAAACTTAATAATTTTCCACTTTTCGTTTATTTGTAGAAATTAATAGCTTCCTCTCACATGTTCACGCATAATGAGCCAAACTTTCTACTTCATATCTAATAATCTCTTTGTTAATTTAATTTGTTCTTTTTCGTATATTATTCTACATATTTCGATTGTTGTGCTAATTTTGGTTTTATTGTCTTAAAACCTACTTGTCTCTTTTTAGATTTAATTTAATAAAAGATCTATTTTCTCTCTATTTATATTCAATCTAAAGCGAAAACATCGATAGCCCTCATTAAAAGTCCTCACCCCACCTTGAAATTGGGGAACTTGCGCATGCAGTTACGTCACCAGACGCCCTGCGTCCTTTTTACACAGGCGTCGCACGGTCCGTGGCTGTTGTTGATTAATCAATAGTACAAAGTCTTGTACAACTTTTATGGGGATAGTTTTCTATCGTGCTATTGGTTGTCGTGTATACTAAGTACAATTTTTCTATCAGGGTTGTTAGTGGATTTTAACAGTTAACAATCTATTAATCTAAAAAAACTTGTGTCAGTAGAACTCGCGGAGCCTTGTAGTCTAGGATATGTTTTCAGTATAAAATCCGCATTTTCGTTGTAGAGATGTAGTTTAAGGGTTAAACGGTTGTGAAATATTAGTTTTGGCTGTCCCAGTAGACAAGGGTGGCTCAGAGAAACGTCCATTAATATTATGTTAAAATAAGAAATAATAAAAACATAAGACAGAAGAGGAAGCGTGTTTCCCAGAAGTGTTTACTTGAAATTGATCCGTTTCGGGAAATCACAAAATCGATTCTCCTCGACGAACGCTAAAAGTAACAATAATTAGCTTAAAAAAATCTATTTTCATACCTCAAGTACTCGTCAAATGTCTCTTAAATTAACAAAAATCTAGTTACTTTATTTTTACATGTGACACGAGATCTGACTTCATTATCAACTGTAGTATTTCGCGAAAAGACTGAACACAAGAGCTCAAAAGTTTGTAAATCTGAACATTAAAAAAGCGGTTATTTTTGGTAATGGTAGTCAACTGGAGAGGGTTGGAAAATGTCTAAAACCATTAACGCCTATAGGATGTAAGTTAAACATTTGTTTTTATATTCTTTTTCTTGTTCATTACATGTTTAACGGACTAATCAAGAAGTTTTCGTGATTCTTCGCATTTCTTACTTCTTATTTTCAGAAAAAATTAAATGTATCAATCTATTGTTTGTTTTGCAGCAAAAAAATTGAAAGTCTGGGTAAGATGACGGCCATGACTCAGGAGGAAATAGTGGCAGCTGTGCGTACTGTCGCTCAGGGATTAGAGGCCCTACGCAGCGAACATGCTGGGCTGTTACATAGTCTCACGCCTGATGCGCCCGAGTCACAGGAACGTCAGAATTTGGTCCACCAAAGTCAGGAAATGATCGAACTTGGACTGGGAGAAGCTCAGGTAATCATATTTTCCATCACAAGTCACCTTTTTTTTTATAATGATTCTGCAGTTCCGTTATTTATTAAAATTTCTGTTGGTGACCGATCAATAAAGCAACATGTTTTACACATAAAAGGAAGTATAATGAAATTTGTACCGTTCGAATTTGTGAAGCGGCTTTAAGTGTTTTTTTCGTGTACTTCGAAGTTTGCGTGTTTAGGACAGCGAACGGTAGAATAATTTTAACGCTAGCCACCCGCTATTGCGATTAGAACAACTTTCGCCAACTTTCATTGATCGCAAACTTGGATGATTCATTCTTGCGCTCGAAGGGAGAAGCTACGTTGCCGATACGAACTAATTCTCAGAGAGTCTCAGAAAGAAAAGAAAGAATAGACTTTATTTGGAGTTTAATCCATTAACGTCTGGAACTAATTTTTATATATTATTTTTGAACTCATATGGTTACACTAGGCGCTAATAGGTTAATATACTGATAAGCAATCTATATTTTTCTGCATTTGTAGTCTTTGTAGTAGATGCCACAAATACATATGAATATATAGTATATATGTATTTAAGAAAATATCAACATTTTAAAATATGTAGATTTAATTTTTAAAAGGCTGGTTTTTAACGTTACGTTATAGTTTGATGATTTGGATATACTAAAGGATGCTTAATATGGTTTAGGTTTGTCGCAGGGGTTAATTTAAAAGTACAATGTTGTATTGTATAAATGGGAGATCGGCAACGCGAATAGTAATGGGCGATATGATGACTTTTCAATTAAATGTGAATTGTTACGGTGATTTTAAATAATAAAGTGATCACAATGCCAGTAATAAGGAATATATGTTTTCAAATGGCAACTTTAAGTCCCACTCCAACTCATAAAAATTTACATGGAATACCACTCACATCGAACATTTTCGCCGCAAATTGCACAAGTTTCCGCGCACATATAAAATTTACGTTGTCTGTCGTATTTATCACATTTTTTCGATAAATTTGGATGTGACTCTAGCGCATGTTTTTTTTTAATACATAACTATACAAATCATTCAGTTTCTCTTAATCAATACTCATTTACAAAATAAACAAAACTTAATTTAGAAAGGCAATTTGAATAAAAACGGCAACGTAATGGAACTCACAGGCTGCGTGGCAGCTGCATTGTTTAACAAAGAAGTTATTAAATGATAGAGATGACAAAAATTTTTAAAACAAAACCGAAATGCATTTTAAAAACATATCGTTTTTTTGATATTAATCTATAAGAAATTCAAACCTGGAGAATCAATATCAATTATACAGACAATAAATGAAAAATTTTCATATCTACGTTGCCACAAGAACCACGGTTTTCCCCACAAGTCGTATTCAGGTTGAACATGATTATTTCCATTGATGTTGATTGATAGAGTAAATATACCATACAATAGATAGTCAAAACCGCTCAATACTCAATTATTAAAAAAAAAATTATTTCAAATAACGACAATAGTACCGTCAGCCTTTTGCGAAATATCGCAATATCTAACTGAACAGTATAATAATAGTTGGTGTGATATTTCATATATTTGCCTACATATGATCTTTCGCGTACATGCTATGTCGTGATTTTTTTACGTATTATGCTTTGAGCAGTACTCGCAAGTAATTATTCATTTGTTTATGATCCGCAGCTATAGTAGCACTTCTTTCTGATACGGTGCCCACGAGTCTTCTGCACTCCTCAAATTTCCGTTTTGGTCAAAAGGCTACTCACCCATATTCTAAACCAACGCAATCTAAATTAATCGTATTAACGAAAACAGCAATCTTCAATAACATATTAGTCACTTCTGCAAATGTACAATTCGCCAAAACTAGCCAAAATATCGCCAAAAGTCAATAGTAATACAACATTAGACTATTATTTTATACTAGCACCTATTCAATATGAATTAGTTATTAATTCCAGGATTTCTATTTACTGCGTATTCAATTAAGAAATTGTGTCATTATTTTTAGAAAGATAATAATCCTTATGAAAGTGAGTTCTTCTATAAAGGAACTGTAATAAGGCTGTATCGAATTTCAATTCGTCTGACTACAGAATATTAGAGTGCTCCAAGACGATTGGTCTGTTCGACCAATATTTGAGTGCCATTTATTACACGAACGATTACTCATTCGTGTAGCGTATGGAGTGTCAATTATTCGCTTAATACCTCAATCGTTTAGAAGCATCTTTACAATGCTCGATTGGTGTCTTGGCGCGTTGTCTTCCATAAACAAAATTTATCTAAATTCTCATCATTTCTTCACTTTTTACAGATAGATTTATTATCAATGCTGATACATTTCATAAAGATGATACCAGGAATATAGCAAAAAACTGGAAATTTTTTAAGTTGATTCTAGAATACGTTCACTTTTATTCCATTAATTGCTTGCTACATTATGTAAATCTACTCATTTTTTGTATTGATATATTGTACATATGTACGTTGACAATTCAGTTTAAGAAATTCCGATTGTTATCACCTAAAGGTATCATAAATTTTAGCATACGAATTTCCATTCGTATTCGCTTCTAATTTGCTTTCAAATATTTGGGAATCTGTTTTATAATTTTTTTATACGCAAATCAAAATGGACAATGCAAAGGAAGCGGTCATATAAAATATCCAGGGTTTTAGCTGCACGTTTTATTATTAGTTCAATTCGACTGGTCTGATAGGATCGAAACGTGGATGAATCGATATTTTCTGGAGTTGACATTGAAATGGATTTTCCAGGTCTCTCGTCATGTTGAATGGAATATTTCCTTCTTTTAAAGGAAACAATTTGCAGTGAAATTAGTATCAAGACATAGTCGTTCCTGTAATAGGTAATTTCAAATTATGGAATATTTTACCTGTGCTTACAATATTTAAAACAACTAAATATTTTCAGCGTTTAGATGAAAATCTTAAAACTCTGTTTTCTTTTATATCAAATTGATAGGAAAAATTGGGTATATATTTGCAAGCTGGTTTCTCTGCAAAATGCAGTAATACATACTAATTATACAGATAGTTCAAATCATTAAAAGTAATGTTCAATTTTACAACAAATAGTTCTGTACCTTTGTGAAATAATGGGCAATGTCCAAATTTAGCGATTTTGAGTTAATATAATTTTTTTACTATAAAATGTGAGAGCATTCTACTGAGATGAGAGCCAATCTTCTCGTCCCAATAGATTTGAAGTTAAAAAATTTTTTAAAGGCCAATGTCAATTTTATAATAATTTTAAAAGGACCAATGTCCATGAAACGGGATGAGCTTTCCAATTGCTTTTATTTTTCTTTTCACAATTCAATTTTTTATATTGCGCATTTTAAAATACTTCCTAATATGTTGATTAAAATTTTCTAAAATTATGAAAATTATTATTATTATGAAAAAATATTGACATCATTAATCAGCTTTTACTCAAAACTGCCAAAATGGACATTGACCCTTATTTCACCAAGGTACAGAGTTCGTCGTGAATTTCATACAATATAATAAAACTCAATTGATGGTTTGGTATTCTTATACGAGATCCAAGCGAGATCATAGTATTCAAAAAATTATTGCTTCTTTTTCTCTGTAAATGTTGTCAAATGTTTTCTTCAATATAATATACTATATGTATATTATATGGTATGTATTTGAAAAAAAAACAAGTACTTTGACTTAAACAAACCTGGGTTAGATAGAATTTCATTTGACCGCAAAAATGCAACAACGTATTTTATCAAATCTCTTCAAGATTTTTTTCAAAGTCGAATGTGTTAGGTCTATAAGGACTGCCATCTATTGATGGTAATGTAATTAATATAAGAACTGTCACGGGGGCATACCTCGATCGGCGTAGGAAAAGTCCCTGCGTAGTTTTTGGCGGGGGAAAAGGAAGGTAGAAAAAGACCGACATGTCGAGTGGGTGGACAACTCGGGGGTAGTTGGGCGGAAAGTCAAGGGCAAATCAGCAAAGTACCCTAACGAACGTATAATAGTATAAGTAGTAGTACACATATTTTACAATTCCTGAATTGAATTTTCCACATTAGAAGCCATATTAGAGTAAATAGTGGATAGGTAATACTAATGCCGATGTACCATTATTGTATTAAGCATGTCAGTTAATCCTTGAAAACTATATTTTGTTATTTGATAAACCGTCGTTTGTTTTATTTTATCCAAAAGGTTTCAGAATTTATATGTTACAGCAATGGTTTAATAGAAAATTGAAATTTATTCAGATGACAAAGTAATTTAGAAAAGAACCATTGAAGCATACATTGACCGAATGGCAAAAGAGAGGATACGCGCTCGATTAATCCGGTGAAATTGTCAATATCCTTTTGAATTATATAATCATACCGAACCTACCGGAGCGTAACATCGAAATTTTTAAGCGATAACGACCAAGGACTAGAAATGCTCTTTCTCTTCCTGTCGAATGATAAATTATTCACGACGATTATCGAAAGCGGCTAATAATGACACGTGAATTGCATTTCATATTTCTGCACCACTCGAATTTAACATCATTAATCGATAATATTGTGTAGGTTATCATGCATCTGGCCAATCATTTGCAAATCGTTGAAGCGGAAAAACAAAAATTACGGGCCCAAGTTCGAAGATTAGTCCAAGAGAATGCCTGGCTTCGAGACGAGTTGGCATCAACTCAACAACGTCTTCAAACTAGCGAACAGGTACAATCAATATAAAAGATGTTTACATATACAATTTTAATTTCCTTCGATTTTTAGACGGTGGCTCAATTGGAGGAGGAGAAACGCCACCTAGAATTTATGAGGTCGGTATGCAAATACGATCAAGATCAAGAAGAAGGTCAAGGCGGTGATGGAAAGAACCAAGAAAAATCGGATCCTGTGATGGATTTGTTCCCCGACGATCAGGATGATGACAGAAATAGTAAGTAATGAGAATTTTTATGATGTCGCTTAAAGGAGATAATATAGGAATGTGTTTTCTAACGGAAAACTAGGAAAACAAGATCATAAAGAAAATAGGTATAATTTATAGCTTTAAACTTCTATTCCTCGAACTATTTTCTTATATAGTTGGACAAAAGAGATAAATAAGCGTATAAAATTTCAAACTAAATCGTGCATATTAAAGGGAAAAGTTTGAGACATTAGTTAAATCATGGTAAACATGTATCTTTTAGTGTTCATTTAGGATATATTTTTTAAAAGTAAATTTGAAGGTTTTATTTATACTCCAATATAATAATACTGTATAATTTGATTTAAAGCTTCTAAAAAAACTTTGAACTTGACTTGTATTAGTTTCAATTTTACCTTGCTGGAGTTCTGTTTCACTTCTAAATTAATCCACGAGGAAATATTGAAAATCACGTAAAACTATACTACTAATTACATATTCTGCAATTATTTATATACTTGGATACTCTAAGGATTTATAACATGCTTATTGTCAGTAATTATAAGACGTTATCTGTTCAAAATATACTTTAGATACAGAGGGGGGGGGGGATGAAACGAACCTGAACAAGTTGAGAGGCGGTTATAAACTCCTTCCAAATTTCCATTCTATCGTTATTAAGTCAAATGGCTTCTTAAATTTGTTATTGTGTATCGCTATTACACTGTTGGCTTATTAGATATTTTTAAATTTGTTTAAAAAAAAGCAATACTACTAAGTTATACAGAAGACTATGTATAAATAACTCGCCAAACAACAGAGATCTGGATGCTCGTAGCAAAAATAAGTACATATATTCGAATCAAATTGTGGCCACAAACGTAGTTTCGATTACCACGGAGTCACTGAAACCCAGTTCACACGAACACACACATCCATTGTGTAAGAAATCCTACTAATATTTCGGCGTTATGTTTTATTCGATTACATACATCAAAACAAATTTGTAACTCTAAACATTGTTCAGAGAACTTCCTTTTGTGACAGTGACTGATGCAAAACTTTTAAGTCGGTGTCAAGCATTTTTAAGCTGTAGACTTGTTATTATCTGGATAATAAATTTGCTTTGTTTCCTTTGTAGATATGTCTCCAACTCCTCAAAATCAATTGAATTTATCACAACAAGTAAATGCCGGTTATGAAATTCCAGCTCGTTTGCGTACGTTGCACAACCTGGTAATTCAATATGCGTCGCAGGTCGGTAATCTCATCTATTTGAATGAATTCTTAAATTGTCTTTCGTTTTTGTTTTTATAGAGCCGTTACGAAGTAGCAGTTCCCTTATGCAAACAAGCCTTGGAAGATTTGGAAAAAACGAGTGGGCACGATCATCCGGACGTGGCAACTATGCTGAACATTCTCGCTCTGGTTTACAGGTAATTTATTCTTAATTTTTTTAGGTCACATAACAGGATTTACTGAAAATTTATATTTGCAGGGATCAAAATAAGTATAAGGAAGCTGCTAATTTATTGAACGACGCTTTAGCTATTCGTGAGAAAACTTTGGGTGAAAATCATCCCGCTGTCGCTGCGACTTTGAACAATTTGGCTGTTTTGTACGGGAAACGAGGCAAATATAAGGAAGCCGAGCCTCTATGCAAACGTGCTTTGGACATAAGAGAAAAGGTTTTAGGGAAAGACCATCCTGACGTGGCTAAACAATTGAATAACTTAGCGTTACTGTGTCAAAATCAGGTATTTATTCCACAAAATTTAAGTATTGTACAAAGTAGTGTTAGGTTGACAATTATTTATTTATTATTTAAACGTTGGAGAGTGCCTGAATATCTCTATTGGTAGTTGATAACGATGCCATAAGGTCATTTGCTGAAGCAGATTGATGCGTAGCAATTCTAGCATTTGCGTAAGATAACCAACTCTGCTAGATCCTCTGAAGCAATTGAAGAAGTGAACAGTAACAATTCCATTATTTCGAAGTCAGCTCCTGTCTTTTTCCGTGTTTTTCTTATAACGCCTTACAACCTGTGATGAAAAGTTGGTATTTTAGGAAAACAGACCGTTCGTTATAAGGGAATTAAGTGGCAAAGTATTTTCCTAAAACGTAATTACATCAAAGGAATATAATTCCCACAATTTGGTAGTCTGCAACTGACGTTGTTCATTATAATTTACGAAAATCGATCAAATACACATTTTTTCTACAATCGGTGTAAACATTTTTACTAGATATGATTCAACTTCATTTTCCATAAATGGTACTTTAGACTATAAAATTGTCCCTTATTTTCTTACTTCACCTAATATAAAAGGATTCAATATATAGACAACAACAAAAGACAAAATCTTTAAAAAATAAGCAAGGCTCAAGGGTGGAAGCATTCATCTACAAACTTTAAAAATAAAACTTAAAAAATTCCAAATATATTGCTCTTTAATCTAATAAAAAGGATATTTTCTCCGTTCCTTAATTTAAGTATATATGTTTAATGACACATGTCCTTAGGTGAGTCCTTCTGCTAGATACCAACTGTGTTTTGTACAGGAGTATTTTTTAATTTTTGTTGGAATTCAACACTATATAACGAACTTTGGAGATTTTGGAGATTTAAATGAGCTTTGCAGTGATCGAAACAAATGGAAAGGTGGTATTAAGTCAGGTGGGTGCATGGAGAGTTACCAACAAAATTTCTTTAATGTTTACCGGGTCAAGAAAGATGTATGTGCTCGTGATGAAATGCAACACCTTTCCTGTTGTTTAATTCTGGTCTTTTTTTTAAGTGCTTGTGTTAATTTCATTAATTGTCAATAGTATTGATTGAAGTCAATCATCACCAAGTTAGAAAAGTTTATAAGGGACTATTATCTTCGTATTTCGCTGAACACAGCATTGCTTTCTTCATCGTCAATAGTTTTGCTTTGCGTGTGTTGAGCTCGTCTCCTGGCTTCAATTGCGATCTTTTTAATGTTTTCAATGATATCGTAGATTATTTATTTCCCATCAGCTGTGATTAATCGTTTTAAAATGTCTCCATTTCATTGCATTGGAAAAAGGAATTGTAGAAGAAAATTTAGTCCTATTTATTACATTTTTTTTAAACTCAATTTATATTTCACCCAAACATCGAGCCGCTCTTTGTGTGCCACTCATTGCAAATAATTCAAAATTATTTTGTTATACGCCGATTTTTCTCACTTTTTTCCATGTTTTCATTGATTTTATCAATGATTGGGTGACAAAAAATAGATTTTTCTTTGATGTCGACAACGAATCATTTCTTGGTAGTTATTTTTGGAAGACTACCTCGACCGTAAACAAATCTTTTGACTGATCTACAATGTGTTATTTATTTGATCATAGTAAGATTGTAAAATTGTATAACGAATTAGTTCAGAATTTAAAGCTGGTTCACCGAATCTATATTAATGATATTTTTTCTAGTAACAGCCATAATTATTAACTGCCAAACGACCTTAAGTGAACAATTCTCAAATAATTTATATGACAATGAAACCCTTGCACTACCTTGGGGCTGTTGTAGAACTGGCTGTATTTAAGTTCATTGTATTTCAGGGGAAATATGAAGAAGTGGAGAAATACTATCAACGCGCTTTAGAAATTTACGAAAAACGCCTGGGAGCTGACGATCCAAACGTCAGTAAAACTATGAACAATTTGGCCTCCTGCTATTTGAAACAAGGAAAATACAAGGAAGCGGAAGTGCTATACAAGCAGATCCTAAATAGAGCACATGAACGTGAATTTGGAACTATTGACGGTGAGCATTACACTCCCAAGAAATAACTAATTTCCCCAAATTTAAGAAGACTTCGAATTACTTTTTTGTTGGCAAATGTACTTAGTTCTTGCATGAATGTTCATTTTTCTTTTTAAGTTTTTCTCCCTTTGAAACCCAGTAATTTTTAATTGTTTTTCTTTTTTTTTGATCATTTGTATGATCAGATTTTTTGATAGCTATTAACGTATTAATTGATTCTTCTTAATTGCTTGTTGTTATTTTTTTAAGAAATAGGAATTTCAGCAAGCTTCAATTTGAAACATTTAGTTCCTATTTCCTTGCAAACATTGAGATTTTATGAAAATTATCGATTGTATCTTACATATCACATTCCACATAATGTAATGTTTTATTGTTAAGTCGCTCTTAGTTATACAGAGTGTTTGATTTACAAATCTATATTTTGTTAGTTTTTTTTGGTGCAATATATTTTTCCCAATTGCATGTCACGTGTTTTATTTTGTGTCATGTCCTTTATTACCTGTGTATGTTTTAAACACACTGTATAACTACAATAAAAATTAACATGTCAGTTTATTAAAGATTTTTTTAATGTGAGTATTCTATGAATAGATGCTGTTTTGTCGTTAATACGTGGTTATGTTTCCAGGGGACAACAAGCCTATATGGCAAGTGGCTGAGGAACGTGAAGAAAATAAGGCAAGAAATCGGGAAAATGTACCTTACGGTGAATACGGAGGCTGGCATAAAGCGGCCAAAGTAGACTCTCCTACAGTAACAACCACCTTAAAGAATCTAGGTGCTCTATATAGACGTCAAGGGAAGTATGAAGCTGCAGAGACTTTGGAAGATTGCGCCTTAAGAACTAGAAAAGAGGTACAGGTAAAACATTAATTTAAAGGTGAAATGAACGGGAAGTTCGCTTTAGCTTCAGTTGTCTTTTTTATTCCAAACTAACATTATTCATTTCTGTTTGATTTCACGCTGCAGCATGTGCAACAAGTAAGTTATTTTTAAGCTTGCACTAAGTGAAAATAGATTCATAGAGATATCAGAATATGATATTTGATATTTTTACTAAAGATGATCAACAATGATTTACTGTCATGTTCTTCTAATACAGGAATTAGTTTTTGTATAATTTGACATTGTCTTGTACAATGTGGCCAATTCGCCTTTTTCAGCTTCAAAATTTTATTTAAGCGATGCACAGTTATTTTAGGGACACTCTCTAGTTGCAATAACATTAGAGCATTTAGTATTGCTTTAAATCAGACTGCTTCCTATTGAAATTTTATGGGTGTCGCCTAAATGTCGATTTAGCTTTTTCATTTGGCCTTGTATGTATTTGCAGCAGGCCCTCGACATCGTAAAGCACTCGAAGGTTCCCACTTTGCTGGGTGGTGACGAGAGGCGCAAGAGCGCTAAGACTTCGCGTAGAGGCTCCAGAGAATCCCTCGAAATGTCTTACGATGGAGATGAGGTAGGTGATGGTCGCGTAACAAAATAAAAACGTAGTAGTTTCAATGAAACTCGTTCTTGATAAAATTGTTCGACGAGTTTCTGTATGTTTAGTTAACGTACTCTATGTACGCTTTCTGTGCTTCTTTTGGGTCTTATCTGTTTATTTTAATTTGGTAGTGCATTTAAGGACACCCGCTTTAAAGAGGACCATAGATGGTTAACTTGGTTGTCAACTTGTCGTGTCTGACGTGATGATTGATATTTAACATTTCATGCTGAAACAACTCTTGAGTTGAGTGATTCCCGTGAATGGAGTCTGACGTTGACAACGAAGTTTATTGATTATGGACCACTTAAGAACCTTCACTTTTTCGACATTTTATCAACTCCATATTAACAAAGCATTATTTTAATTTCGTATTAAGAAATTTCTGACAAATTGTATCGATGGAAATTGATTTTTTAGATGCCTTTAATTCTACTAATTTGTCATACGTTTATTAATAGTCAGTAAAATCAATGGGAAGTGAGTGTGAGGTTTAGACCACTGAAGGGGTTTTAGTATCTGATATTCTAAGACTTTTTATTACAATAATTGTCAACAACTGAAGTGGATATTGACGTTTTTCACAAGCAATGGATAATATTTTGCGTTGATTTGAGAAGCCATTTATTCTACAACATACAACAATAGAATTTAATGGTATCTGATTTTGTAGATATTGTTTGGACAAAGTTTTGATTATATTAGGCTGAAATTCAAACTCGGAGAACTGAACGTGTAGATATCACAACGAGGGAAAATAGAAACCTTCGGAACTTAACTCTTCGGATAAACAAGTTTTCTTTAATAGAATCATCTAACAACAAGACAACAATTATTACCCTTTATTTACCAGAGACTTAATCTTATTCAAATATTACTAATATAACTAGATTTTCAAGAATTTTCTATAATAAATAAAAAATTGAATTTGAGAAAGGTTACATCCGCAATACATGGAATCACGGCACACTAATATAGTATTGGCCACGAAAACGGGCGAGAATACTCTACTAATCAAGCTCAAATCCAGTTCATAATTTAAACTGTCAGTTGAATCTTTATTGGTTAAAAATATTCCAGTTTCTTCATGCACAATGTTGGAACAGTGATGTTTAATCAAACTGTAGAACGAAGCCTTATATTCAAGTAACTTAAAAGAATCCTAAGACTACCAACTTCATGATTTACAATTTGCCATATTCAAGACAATATTCAACATCTATATACATGTTTATGATTGATACAACGGTTGAGAAGAGGTCAAAACATTTGGATATGGTAGGTAAAACTTATTACCTATGACTCAGCAAATGTAGTACATAATTACGGTTGATCATCATCAGATTTAAAGATATCAATGGGTCGGGTGTTATCGGTGTGTATAGATTTTTTTCTTATTGGTCAAACTGCCGAAGATTTGTATAACAAGAAAAGGACAGTGATGCAAATAGAAAATTTTAAGGATTCCATAGGACTTTTTTAGTTTTGCATCAGTTTGCACGTGGAAAGAAATGTATTTTAATCACACCACTGGTATTAATCTATAAATAAACTATCATAAGATGTCGAAACAGTGTTATAGAGACAATGGCGAATATTTTCAGTTTAGTTGACGATAATACATATCATGAATATGCCAGAATTGTAAACGACTTGATCGCACATCATGAGACGACAAGAATATATTGGTTGTCCTATTTATACAACATAAATTATATCGAGTGGGTGTGAGCCGAACTTTTTAAACAACTGGCTGTAAAATGTGTTAAACTGCTTAATTTACCATGTGTAATTTATGATTTTCAATAAAGTGTTTTGCTCATAGAATCAGGAAAATCCCATAAAAAATTCATAAAAAAAACAAAATTATGTGTAAAATGTCAGTTTTTTCCGATGTATTAGTTTTGTAACTATATGTATTTTTGCTATTTTACGATGTAAATAAGTACATAAATTTTAACATAAGAAAAACGTATCAGATATGTAGAAAACCAAAAATTCTTACAAGATCCACTTCAATTGTTGAGCGGATATACTGGGTGATTTTCAAGTTGGTTTCTTCTTTTACCATAGTATACGTGTTAAAAAAATTAGTATATTTTTCATGTAACATATAGATGTATGAAATTACAAAAAAAAAATTATTGTTTGATGTGAATGTGCCTACAAAATATGTGAAAATTGTGTTGCAAATGCTTAAAAGAGATTTTTTTCCTCAAATTATTTCCGTTTTACTTTTTATCCGTCCGCGCAACCCTTCTACAGTGTTAATTTTAATCGTAAATAACAAACTTCTCATATAATTTCACAAGTAAAAATCACATGGGTTTAAGCTGGGCGTTGTAGGCCATCTTAGTGGAAAATTTGATTATTTAAATAGTTTCGTACTTTGCGGATTAACATTTCCGTTGTTTTTGAGATTTAGAAAAAACGCCATTTGAAAAGTATGCTTATTTCTTAAGGCATATGTTGTGATAAAAGAATAACATAAGCCAACTTAAAAATCACCCTGTATAATATCATACAAAAATATGTTGCGTTATTTATAATGAATCTTTTTTTATTTTACTAGTTATATGTTGCATTTGTACTAACAATTAGGTCTAGCACAATTGTAATTGTCCTAATTTGGGTTTAAGTCGATAAACTCTCTTCTTGTTGGACTAACTACTATTAATAAAATAAGAGCGGGCGGCAAAAGTGATTTTCACAAGCCGTTTATTTTTAACAGACCACCAATCCAGCTCGGACACCAGACACGGAGAAGAGTGGCTTGAAAACAAAATTGTTTAATGCACTGGGAATTAATTCTCCAATGAGCAAGCCGAATTCTTAGGTGCTGTTCCAAGTATTTCGCGATATACGGAAAAATAACACCAAGGGACGATTCAGGTTTTCCATTAAGAAATTTTATTTTTATTGACATGACATTATTAGACTAATGCGAAAATCCGAATATCGTCTTTAATCTTTATTAGGAATTGAATAGGGATTAATCAGAAATATTGGTCCGAAATTGTAACAAACGCATTTATTTCTCATGTACTTATTTTTTTTATTTGGTCGCTTTTTACACTGTTAAATTAATCTGTTTGCAATGGGACCACGTTTCTTATTGATTCGGTCAGGTTTATGTGCTATGAATGTCAATTAATTCCTTAACCAGCCAAAAATTACCTCTAAAACCTGACATTATACCTACATATGTATTTTTGTGATAACAATAGGCTTTTGCTTATTGCTTCCATGCAATACCTCTCAAGCCTATAAACGAACAAACGAAAATTATTGAATTTTGATGAAACATTCCGCCTTCCAAGTCATTGACTTAAAAAATTTCCTCTAAGAACTCTCATAGGCCTAATTATTGGGTTTGAAAAGGGCGTTAAAATGTTACCTTCTTTTTTCTTGTCTTTTTTGTTTTTCAAGAATCGTGTATGCCTTTGTACATACTGTTTGTAATGTAATATCTTATTCTGTTTTAGTATTATTATTATTATTTATTTTTTATATGTTGCACAAAACTTTCTTAATTTTCACTGAGGGGGAAAAACTAATAAAAAAAAAAGAAGATTGACAATTAACAAGCAATGCTAAAAGGTATTTTTAGTGTATTTTTAGTTGCTCTAAACTCAGCTTTTTAGTACCAATTTTTTTTATTTAAAAAGTTTTAGTGCAATTTTCTCGATTTTTAACCATAGCCAAAAGATAGTTGTTAAATGTAAAATTTTAAACGATCAAATATGTATACTACTTACTGCAGTTTGTCAGATTTGTTTATATTTGAAAAGTATTATAATAAAACGAATTTATTGAGCTGATTATTGTTATTTTACCACCTGCGCCCTTATATCCTTCATGTCGCATGAGCCCTACCAAAATGGAGTTGATAAACCTGTGGATTGCACCATTGTTTTTTTGTCACGTGATATTTTTGTTTATTACATTTTGATTTGCAGTATTACGGCTTTTGTACATAATTATGTAAAATTATAATTTTACTGTCCTATAGAAATTTCAACACCCACTATATGTTTTCATTTATTTATAATATTGTCAGTATATAGTTCGTATAAAATTTAGGAAACGATAACAATTTCGTCTTTATCGCTCTCTAAATCTGAGATTTTCTCAATTTGTTATAAAATTTATTTTTAAGAATTTTTTCAAAGACCATTAGAATAACTATTTTTACTGTAGTTAATATATTGTTTAGCTATACCTTTCCAAAGGTGTTTTGTATCATCAGTTATCCAAATTTGAAGGAAATAAAATAGTAGATCTTCGAGGGACTAAGGCATTTGAAATCGAATGGGCTGGAATTGTACAATAGTGAGACGGTGTGCTGATAGAAGTAACCTATGTACGTACCATCGTTTTACACGTAGTGAAAGAATGATATTCTACGGTTATGAGGAAAAGCTTTCAAAAAATAGTGCCCTTAAAAATAATTTCAGCAAATCTATGCTTAGCGAACATGAGTGGAAAGTAAACAGGTAGAAGACATCTAGTTATCGTGGAATTACATTACACATCTGAAATTTAGCTAAGAGAAGAGCCAATTACGGCTTTCAGGAGTGGAATCGAAACGCTTTTAATAAGGAGGCACATTTTTGTTTGTGGGCTCAGTATAACCGTAGAAGACATCGATAAAGGTACAATATACGTTTTTGCGTGGATGGTGAGAACAAGGATGTTACTAGTACGCAATGGATGATTAGACTTCGATATTGGACAGAAATCTTAATGCCCGGCAATACATTAATAATTTGTTCCGATGAGTTGTGTTGCTCTATTTTCAACCATAAGACTCGGTTTTTCAATAAGATAATGTAAGACCATATGGGAATAACGTTATTAGAGACTTCTTCCAAAAAATTATTGTAAACGTTTTTCTATAGGTAATTTTAAACGGTCAGTTTCCGTTGTCCGTTTAATTTGAGTTTAATTAAAATATCATGTTTTTCACCCGCAAATAGCTTGACCAATTACAAGGTTCAAAATAAAGTTCTTTCATTAAATTTAAATGAGACAGTGATTGTCTTTTCCGTAGTCAATCTTTGCTCCACCTACTTCTTCCTTGAATTTTGTAGCGCTAAGGCTAAATCTAATGCAAATAGACACTTTTCATTCATGACTTAACTATACACGACTTTCAAAAAAAACTCAAATTAAATGGACAATGGAAACTGACCATCTAAAATGACCTTAAAAATAATCAGTGTCAGAGCCAAAATTTGAAAGGGCAAACGAACTAATTTTTTGCTATTTTTTTTTTTTAAATTATCAGTCTTGGGTAACTACGTAGTTGCGGTACGATAAATGGTGTATTGGCGATTCAAATCGAAAAATACAAGATACAGTATGGAAAGCTGAGACGGCCAATTTTTAGAAGAGAGAGATGCAGCATATAGTCATATACAGTATAACCATAAACACTAGTGATATGAAGGAGTGTCTGTTTCCGCGCATCTACA
>JABRWK010000454.1:30021-42314 GCA_013372445.1 Hypothenemus hampei | reverse complement strand
TTAACCCTCCGTTTGGTACATGTTCGAATTGTCACATTTGTACCTGATGTGGTCTGTCTAGACCCCTATATATTTACATGCATTAATATGGAATTATTGCGATTTTGACGTATTTCTACGCATTTGTATATCATGAGGATATATATTTTCAGCTTTTTCTTCTAGAATTTAAAGAAAGGTCATTATTTTGTTCATTTTTGTGCTTTATTCCGAAGAATATCATTATTATACAAACAATTTTATAAGTAAGAACGATTCGAATTTTTTTATTAATTCTTATTAATACATTCAAAACAAATATAATCCACTTTGGAGTGTTGCTGACATACTAGGCACTAAGCATTTTGAACAAAAAAAACGAGTTTTACGTCTCGTTTTATCTCCTCCCTGTAGACAAACTTTGCAATTCCTCTTCTTTTCCAGTGTGCTTGGGCCACTTTCCATGGCAAGTACTTGTGTTGGAATCTAAAATGAAACCGTGAAACAAAAACACAATGAAATGACAAAAACTGCAGTAAATGAAAATAAAATTCAAATGGATATGATAGGAAAATGGAGCAAAAGTTCAATTTTATGTATACTTACGGTTATTGGTCTGCCGAAAAATGATTCAATGGCAGAACGAGTAGAGAATTGTTTGACAATGTGAACGTTGTTTGTTCGATTTTCAATGTTTGGTAGAACTAGGGATCTGGAGAGTATGTTTAGGAAATTTCGCCTTGCATCAGATTTATTGAGACGATCAACTTCTTTGCAAATGCAAAATGCAGCTAATGCCATTACATCCAACATGTTGCAAAAAAAGGCAAAAGTCCATCGCTTCGTTGCACGTTTCGATGTGAAATGGGTAACCATTTGATCCATGCAATCGACACCGGCTTTATTTGCATTGTAAAATAAAATTGCTTCAGGCTTCATTGCATCACCTTCACAATGTTTTGTATAATGAACGGTGGAAAGCAAATTTACCGCCTTATTCTTTTTTGGAACGTAACTGCAAATGGAAACCAAGTTCTCATGAAATCCAAAATGAGATGAAAGTACAGGACGAGAGGGGCTCTTTCTCATTTCGTCAGGAACACATCGTTTGTTCGATCGAATGGTGCCAACGAATGCAATACCAATAGTAGCAAGTCGCTTAGCTCCTTCCAATGTTGTGAAAAAATTGTCAGCAATAATTGTACGGCCACTGTTACTATATCGATTAGCGAGCTGCAACAATACATTTTCACCTTGCTTGATTTCACGCTCTTCTCCTTCTTCTCGGCCTGTGTATAATTTTCCTTGTAACGGATATTTTGTTTTTGAATCGCAGGCCCACCAAATTTTGATGCCATACTTGGCCGGTTTCGATGGAATATATTGAGTGAATTTAGTTTTGCCACGATATGGAAAAAGCTGTTCATCAACCGTAATATTTTCATGAGGATCGTAGTTTTTTGCGAGATTTTCATTCAAAAAATTCCAGATATCACGAATTGGTGCAGCTTTGTCGAGTTGTTGGCGAAATGCACGTGTACGCCCGTCATCAAAACGGATATATCGTGTCAACGCAATGAATCGTTTATGAGACATAGCTGCTCGGAATATGGGTAGCCCATCGGTATGCCACAAAATTTCTGATTTTTGCATATTATTGTGTGAAACTCCAGCGGCCAAAAGTATACCAATAAATGCATCTAATTCAGGATTAGTTAGATCATTCCAAACTCGTTTTTTATCAGGATTTTTCATATTCCATTTTTCAACCGAATCTTTTGCATAACGATTTGTTTGAGTGATGATAATGAATGAAATGTTTGGTGTGAAAAATTTCTTGAATACCTCAATTGGAACTGAATTTTGTTCTATGGGTCCAGCTCGAAAACGCATAATATTGTGATGACGTAAACGACCAACAGCAGGCAACTCATTTTTACTCCATTTGGTACCGTCACGACCATAGAAACAATCTTCAGTTATAATTTGTTCTTGATTTTCGTGATGTGTTTCGCTTTCTTCTTCTTCGTCACTATCAAAAATTTCATTTGCCTCGATTATAATTTCCTCCTCAATATCAGACGCATCATCTTCAGGCACATAATCAATATCATTATCATCGTCATCGTCTTTGAATGGATCGATTTCATCGACCTCTTCTTCAGCTCTTTCACGTTCTATATCATTGGCTAAAGCCCCTGCCAATCGCATGTGAAAATCGGAATCAAGACTTCTATTTCGTAATCGCGTATTATAAACAAATTCAATTTCATCACTCATTTTGAACAAAACAAATAATTATAAGAAATTAGTCAAATGTCAAAAAATGTAGAGTAAAATATATTTTATTAGCATTGACTTATACGTTCAACGTTCATTATTCAAATGAAGCGAGCGAGTAAAAACAAAAGGAATAATAAAATAACAAACAAGAATCGACAAGTTTGTGTATATGAATACATACATTTACCTTACCTTACTCTCAATGCTAACTAACTAGAAATATTATTTTAGGTAGAAAAAAGGTAGAGAAGAATCGAAAAATTTTATATAATTATGGGTGTAAATACTTAAATAGAAATATTCACAAACATATATATGTGTAGCCGCAATGATAAGATAATATAAAAAACAGTTTGAATGAACATTCGTCAAGACAAAGTAAAAAAAACTGTAAAAATATATTTGAATTGCATCCTATTTCATATATTTCCATATTATACATAGGGGTCTGGCCAGACCACATGAGGTACGAATATGATATGTACAACAAAATAGCCTTCTAATTATATTTGTATTTCCTATAGCGTTCTGAATTTTTTATAGATCGATAGCTAATAAAATTTTAGGAAAAGTCACAAAATTTCTAGTTTCCAATTCAATTAGAAATATATATAAATTAAAGTTCAAATAAAAAAAGGTCTGGCCAGAACCATGTGCCAAACGGAGGGTTAAATTTAGGATTAAAGAAAAAATTAATAGGCCTTAAAAAACGAAAGAAATTATGTTTTTTGACATAAAGCATTTTACTAGCGTCTATGTATTACTTAAAAATTGTTAACTCTTAGTTTATGAGTAATCTTATTATAATCATTATTAAAAATAGATGTATTTTGTATTAGTTTTTTTAAGAAACTGTCTATTTTAAAAATTGTTTTATTTCTGTTTGGTATTAATTTTTAAAAATTAAAATTCGGATTTTTTAAGAAACAAGCTATTTAAATGTTGGTATTAAATGAATGGATTGGGAAATGCGACTATAGCTGCAAAAATATATGCTATTACATCGTTGGTCCAATGGCAAATCTCGAATGTAATTTTTCAGTTTTGAGAAAGAGATGGTTGAATATTCCCGACTTTTCCTAAAATTTAGATCTATACGTTTTAATATACCAACAAAAATGGAGCATAGGGTCTATTACACTTGAAATACATATTCGTAGCTGTGTCTTTGAGAACTACAAAGATTTCTACGGCACCTAATGTATTTAGGTGAAAAATGCAAAGTTTAAACATTCGGGGTTTTGCCTTTGGACCAACGATATTATAAATTTAAGTATATGATACATGAAACATAATTGAATTGGTGAGTACAGAAACCACATAAATCATCAAAAATTCGAAATTCCTTTTTTAATTCTATTTTGTTCGAATAGAATAGTTACATGTTGTATTAAAAAAACACGTCAATCAAGGCTTTCGTTACAGAGTTATGAGAGTGAGGAAAAAACTGTTGAGTGCAGAAATAACATGAGTCATTGACTTATGTGGTTCTTAAAAAAAATTACATTAAATTAAATTCTTGGTGAGGAAATACTTTAGCGGAATCGTTATAAATGTGTTTTTGTAAAAAATTTCAATACAGAGCGCTTCCTTATGATTTTTACAAGTAACCTAGGTGAGGAAAAATCGAATTTTTCGAAAAATTTCCTTCAAAAAATGAGTTTTACACTATTTTTTCGCCTTTTTTATTTTTTTCCAATACTTTACTGTCTTACGGGACCCGTGGAGTGAATAGGGGTGCTGGGTGGGGTAAACTGCTTCACCGTGTCTATAATATTTAGTTGTTTTACAGAACTGAAATGTTCTTGACCGTTTTTTATTTACTTATTTCGATCAGTGTTCAGTTTTAGAGGTTGTTATGAAAATGAAAGTATCAAATATTTTTCTTGCGCAGGGGCCTTGCTAATATTTTAATCGGTTAAGGCTAAGTGGGGGTGGGGGTAAGGTAAAGTAGGGTATGGGAAGAGTATATGATAGGGAAAATAAGGTGAATGAATTCGAAATTGCTGCCTCAACATATCCATCATTTTTTATGGTATGAGATATATGGAAGGCGGGCAGATGCATTTGCTAACATAATATCGCACATTTCGGACAAATATGTTTTCTAAAATATATATGAAAAATAAAAATATGGGTTTCAGTTACCCCACCCAACATCACTATTCACTCCACGGGTCCCGTAAGACAGTAAAGTATTGGAAAAAAATTTAAAAAACAAAAAAATAGTGTAAAACTCATTTTTTGAAGAAAATTTTCTGGAAAATTTTTTTCGGAAGATTCGATTTTTCTTCATCTAGGTTACTTGTAAAAGTCATAAGGAAGTAGTCTGTATTGAAATTTTTTACAAAAACACATTTAGAACAATTCCGCTAAAGCGTTTTTGACCCAAATTCTTTAATATGGATTATATGAATTAATATTGATGTTGCCTTATTTCGACTTTTCCCGGAATGTCAACACTGTTCTATATAGAGAAAATCAGAAAATTGCATACTATTAATGAAATAAATATTCGTTTAGTGTAGAAATAACATAAGTCACATTTAGTTTTTGAAATTTAGAAAAAAGCACGACAGAAATACTGACTAATTAATGAATAGTAACCATTTTAAGTCTTAAACACAACATGTGAGCCTAAAAATATTTAATATTGTCTGAATTTGGGGTTAATGTAATGTTTTTTTTGCTCTCCTGTATAATTTGAAAAACGTGACTAATGTGTTTTCTGCACTCACTAATTCAATTAGAATTTGAAGTAGAATTTAAGAATGAAATAAAAAAATTAAGTTCGTTGTTTTAACTCGTTTTAGAGTAACCCTAAATACAGAAGTACGTATCTACAGTAACATATGTATGTTACCGCTAATATGCGAAAAACGTTGTTATGCATAATGACTAGACATTTTAGGAATTATCGATAATAACTGAACTTTTCAGTTAATATCGATATCAACCAAATATATTAGGACTTATAAATAATTACTGAAATGTTTAGCAATTGTGCATAGCAATAGAAAGATTTAGATAATAGGTATCAATAATAGCAAAAAAGATTTGCTATAAATGAATTTTTACTAATTATTTACGTTATGTAAGAAGAACTTTTGAAGGTAACTTTTACTTTTATACAATCTACTATTTTTAAATAGAATGTCCAATCGTGAGTTTATATGTCGTTTTAATTTTACGACTTCACTAATAAATTTTAATTTCTATATTAACTGAAAAGTTCAGTTATTATCGATAATTCCTAAAATGTCTAGTCATTATGCATAACAACGTTTTTCGCATATTAGCGGTAACATGTATATTGATAACTATAAGAGTTGATTATTGTTTTATTCAAATTTCATTATTCGTTATGAAGTTAAAATGCGGTCAAATTAGTTAGGAACACTCCGTAGAAAGTCTTTTTTTGTCTAATGTGATTAAAACATACCATTCCATTTGACTTATTTAACAAATCGGTGAAACATGACCTCTAGTTGTTTTATTATAATTCAAAATAATATATTCCACATCGCGTGAAATCGGGCATAAAAATACCTTTTAAAGGAGCTATCAAACTTCTCCAATTCGTTTCACAGATATTAAAAATTTCGCTACAAAATGTTCACATCTCCCTTCACTATAAATTTCTGTAGATAGAGAAAAAGGTCTTAGGAAAAAATATACAGAACAATTTTAAGAATTTCTTTGTAATATTTTTAAACATATTTCTTCTGTCCATTGTATTTTTGAGCTTTCGTATTTTCATATTTTTCCTCTAGTTTGCGTCCTCTTATGGTTGAGTTAGAAACTTAAAGCGTATTTTGGTTTGACATTTTTTATCGGCCAATTTTATTATAATTTTTTTACGTTTTATTTCTAACAGTTTTGAAGATATAATGAATGATCCCTATTAACAAAATATCCTGTACATTTCTCTTTGCAAATAAATCTGAACCCCTCTCACCTATGTTAGCAGTTTAGGCTCTGTCCATATATTCTTCAGTCTATAACCTTTTCGGCAAGCATTTATAATGTTAGTCCATGTCTTTCCAGAATTAATTGTTAGTTTCTGTTTCTTCTTGCTAACATTTTTTATGTTCCATTAGGGAAGATAAAATATACTTGATACAGAGATAAAAAAATTTTCTAAAAATAAAATCTGCATTGTAATTTTGAAGCGGGTTGTATTGTTTTTGCTCATCTTATTGCCCAAGAATTCGTTTAATTCAAAAATTGTTCCTTTTAACTTATTATTAATCTATCCGGGAAAGATAATAAACGAAAAACGAGAAGAGCTTTTCACTTTCTTGTTTCTGTATTTTGATCAAAATCGAATACGTATTGTTCTTGTTTCTAATAAAATATTTATTGTTATTAACAATTTAGAGGAAGAAGTTGAATTATCCAAACAGATTTAATGGAAAATAGCGTAGATATCTGTACTAGTTTCCATAATATTCACGAATGATTATTGAGGACAACTAGAGTTTGTGATCTTAATTCGATATTGAACAAAATACTCAGGATCAGTGGCGTTAAAGTTACGAACCTCAAAATGAAATATGAAGCAATTTTTAATCGAATTTTCGGAATAATACTTTCATTACTATAGGTAATACTTTTTTTATTTAACCTCTCACGGGCTACATACACATACTATGTATGTGTACGTTTGGTGCTATGTGGAAACATTTTTTTTTCTGGAGTTGGTCTAAAGCTTACTGGCCACCTTTGTGATTATTGCATAAAGTATAGTCTAACTTTAAAATGCATATGCTCATTGTGTGTGTTAACCAGTTATTAGTAATTCTATAGCCCTATAAAAAACATTTTTATGTGCCATTTTTTTGAATGTTACGATTTTTGGTCCTGAAGAGGTTAATAATGGAAAAAAATCTGTCTAAAAACGAAACCACTTAAATCATGTCAGTACTGTGCAAATCGAGACGGTATTAAAAATTAAAAAATCAATTCTAGGAAAAACTTATTTAATTTTAATTAATTCTGTCACTAAATAGTTATTGTCTATTTTTATTGATAACTCGTTAATTGTCTAGGTGTTTGATCAATGCAACGCGAAATAATGTGGCGGAATAGAAAAAATTAATTACTACTTAACAAAAACGTCCAGATTCTTATTTTTTGCATACATACAAACTTTCAATAAAAAATTCACATTTTCGTGTCTGATTTTTTTGTGCTACTTCTACGGTTTAATTCTAATATTTATGTTTACATTGCTTGTTAAAAATAAATAACATTAAACTTGTTCGTAGTTAACTATTTTTAAGTAATAATCAGATTGTATTCTCTTGTGCGAAGGTCAATAACACGATTAGTGCACATCAAACAGTTTTCCAATTTTAGCGAAACCCACTTCTCCAATGTTTAACCATGGAGAAAGGATAAAGGGAGAAATCGGAAAACACCTTTTGGTTTTGAATGTACCAAAGTTATTTTCTCCAATGCATTTTACATTCAAAGAAATTCAAATAAAAGGGTTATTGTTTGAACCCCATACAAGTTCCAGTGAAACCAATTTCTGTCCAAAAGTTTAGAAATAAAATTCCGAGACGTGTGCACGTATAAGTTTACATTTGGCCCTCCGACTTGTCCGAGTTATTTAACCGAGAACGACAACTTGTACTCCTTCTCAGCAAACTCCCTTTATAAATAAGTCAATAGAAATGAATGAAAAACGCTAGTTCTTTCTTATTCTCTTTTGCTATTTCTGGATACCCTACCTACCTACTTTTCTTTCTTGTTTTGTGTTAACTGGATTTACGTTTTAGGTTAAATTGTTATTTATTTTATGGATTCTCTTTAGGTTGTTCTTTAAGAAGTCAAAATTTAGATTAAACAAATCGCATACACTGTCAAACAAAAGTAAAAGAATTTTTATACCAAAATTTAATATTTACGAGTCAAAAACTAGGAAAATTGGAAATTAAAAATCATTCAGATTAAGGACTTACACTAGCCAAATAAAAAAAAAGGGATTTACAAAACGATAGTATCTTTAAAAAAAGGTTTAATAGCTTTCTGAGACTTCATTTGAACTTTTTTAATAGAAATAAAAATGCCATAAGATAAACCAATCTGTAAAGAGTTGAAAGAAATGAGAGTGAATGCCTTTTTAGGGTATAGCTACTCTTCCTATACAATTTCTATTACCTAAATACAGTGTGTCCAAAATTAGTTCTCATTACAATGACAAAGGTTATGTAGAAAAAACGCCGAAATAAGGAAAACCTAGAAAAACTGTATTAAGAATGTATATGAGAAGTAAAAGTATATTTTACATGAATGAGAGATCCATGGATATTAGGACCAAGAATAATTGATGAAATTCCTGAACTGGTAGTTGGCCCAAGCACTGTTCAATAGAGGTGTGCGAATATCCTTTGAATCGAATATTATTATATTATTTATTCCACACAACTAAACAAAACATTATTAACGAATTGAAAAAAGATTAAGAATCAGGTGTAAGCCTCTCATTTATATCAGATTGCTGGAAATCTAAAACTGGTGATTCTTATATTTCCTTAACATTGCATTATATGACTCAAGATTTTTTTCACAAGAACCATATGTTAAATATTGAACAGTTGTTAGATAGTCACACTGGTAGTTATCTGAAAACACATTTAAACAAAATAATGTTTGAATGGGATTTGCTAAATATTAACCATACTCCTATATTTTTCATTACCGATAATGCACGAAATATATCACTAGCAACATCTCAATCAGGATGGAAACATTTATATTGTTTCACACATAACCTTCAGCTAGTATTAAAAGATGCTGAGTCAAATCGTGGTGTAGAGGAATTTTTAACCAATGTAAGTTTTCAAAATTTTTTGATGAACCATTATTCCTCATATCAATAATTTTTTTTATTTCGAAGAATTACCACTCATTTTCATCGTTCCGATCCAGCAAGACGCAAATTTGAAAAATCACAGATCGCTATAGCTAATTGTGAACTCTTGCATCTCATACAAATAGTCATAACACGATGGAATTCCGAATATGAAATGCTAGAAAGGATGCAGAGATTGCAAAAACTATTATCTTATGTACTTGCTGAATCCACAAATTTGCACTCAATAACTGGAACTGAATGGTCTAAAGTAAATATTAAATAAAAATCATGAAACCATTATATGAAGTGACCCAAATGGCCTGTGGAGTAAAATATTCTACTTTATCCATGGTGAAATCGTTATTATATGGTATAATAAATGGTTTAAGACAAATTTATTTTAATGATGAAAAAGCTTCACAATTGGGAAATGAATTTTTTACTAATATTTTGAGCGAAATTGAAATCAAATTCGCAGATATGGAAAACATCATTTTTTAAAAAAAAGTACATATTTAGATCTTATTGTTAGATATAAAAAAATTTTTTTCGGAGAAAATGAAGTTAAAATTATTGAAAATGATATTAAAAAAGCAATAATAAATTATTATACAAATAAAGATAATTCTGAAGAATATGTTACAGTTACTGAAGAATGTAAGTGCTTACGAGAAGTCACTGAAATTTATGTAAATTGTATAACATTAAATTTTAGCTACTGTGAATGAATACTTATGATTTTGGAATTTTATGAAGAAACAAACTGTAAATTCGTAAGAACAAAAATTAAATAATATGCGTAAGGAAATTTCATTGAAAATGACATTATATTTAAACATAGAGAAAATAGATCCTCACTAAGATCTGCTTGCCTGGTGGCGAAAGGAACAGAAAAAGTTTCCTAGACTATCTACAAGTTGCAAGACGATATTTGGCAATACCCTCTACATCAGCTGAAAGCGAACAATTATTTTCGACAGCTGGAAAATATAATCACTGAGAAACGTACATCGTTATCACCCGATTCGCTATTATATTTATTATTTTTGAATAAAAACTTAACATAAAATTTATTTTCAGTAGAATGTTTTTTTGTGTGAATATCACTGTATGTTTGTATATTGCTTTCGGATATTAGAATTATTCGAAAATTCGAATAATTCGAATATCTAAATTTTGAATCGAATACTAGTATTCGATTCGATACGAATAATTCGTTAATTCGAATTATTTGCACACCCCTACTATTTAACGAAGAATAACTCAGGCAAAACTATACAACAGACGTCTAGTCAAGAAACCTTTGGTTTTTTATATAAACGTCATACCAGACTTGAATTTACACGAAATCATTTGAACTGGTTCGTTCAAGACTGGAAAAAAATATTAATCAGCAACAGAATTTCCTACAGAATTTGTAATTCTAATGGGATGAGACGTCCAAAAGCGTCCACCAAGACAAGATTTCTTCCAAAATTCATTACACCAACTATTAAGCACGGATAGAACAGTGATATGAGGTTGTTTTTCCTAGAATGGAATAGCTCCATTACACTTCATAGATGAGAATATGAATGCATTCTAATACAGAAACATATTCCAAAACGTTTCGTTGCCTTATGCTGAATGGGAGTTCCTCTTGTGGTTCGTGTTTCAATAAGACAATGACCCGAAAGACAAACCACCGTATTAAAGAATGGTTTTATGAGAATAATGTTTAAGTTATGCACAATCACTTTACCTAACATCATTGAAAACCTGTCGGAAGAAAATGAACGTTATATTCGATATCCAAACAAGCAATCTTTGATAAATAAAATTCATACTGTTTGGACGAATCTGCCTATTAGTTTTCCTCAAAACTTCATTTGTTTAATTCTACGTCTTTACTAAAAAGTTTAATCTAACAATGAATATCCATGAGTTATTGAGTTGATACTTTAATAATATTGCTATTTTCATAATCCCTTAATCATATTTCTTGTTTATTCTGCTGTTTTACGTTAAATAAAAATCTGTTTTAGTAAAAGTTACTTTATTTTTATCACGTATAACTTTCTTGGTGTTCAGTAAATAGGTTATTCGAAGCTTGAAGAAGATTGGATTTTGAAGAAAATATTGTTACATTTCGCATATAACGCAACAATACATAAAAATTGGTTTCTTGGTTAAATATTTAAAAAAAATACTAAAATACCTACAGAACTTGTTTTTAAAAGTTGCTTTACTTTCATCTGATAATATAATTCACAAATTATACTTTAATCCAAGTGGTAGTTTTTAATATTAGGTATAGGTTTTCAATCAATATAACGATTAATTTATTTAATGACCACTTCTACTAAGAATAACTAATAATTGAAAGGCTTGAACTTATGAAGAAAATATATCAAATTGGGGATGCGGTTTATTAAGAGATGGGTACTATTAAGCAGAGGTATTGTGGGATATACTGTGGTATATGTATGTACATACATTAATCTCAATACCCGAATTCGGGTATTGGTAAATTTCTTTACTTGAAACAAGTTTTGCACATTTTTTCGGGCATTTTTCGAATTCGAGTACTGAGTGTAACATATATTTACAATGGCTTCATAAATGATTGGAAGTTACACGATCTAAATAATTTATTTTTACAATTGCTATGTTCGTCGTATGGCATTTTAGTAATTTTTCTGATCAGTTAATTCGAAAATGCATAATTATACAGCAGTTGCAATTGTATATAACTCTGATGAACAGTTTTATGTGATGACGCTTAGTCTTATTGCTACCAACCATTTCTGAAGGCACTGTATAAGTTGCTTTACCTAGTGGATCCTCAATAAGGAAATTTTTGTTCCCAAAGTATTATGTCTAATATTTATATGTAAACTTGCTATGATGTGATTTGGTAATGCTGAATGTAAGATAAGAGGGGTAGCACAAACCAGTTTGTTTAGGATTTGTGCTAGCTGCGTAAGCGTACAGTATAGACGAGCATTATGAAATATAAGGCATTTTACCAGCTATCCCATTGAAGATTGAACCAGATAATCCAATATGTACCATATACAAAATGCCACCCTGTACTTAGAGCCACTAAAGAGTTACTTTTTCACAATATTTGACACCCGAAAACATAAGTACTATTTATTTCTAACAGCAAAAATGAAATGAGTCC
>JABRWK010000454.1:6754-26823 GCA_013372445.1 Hypothenemus hampei | reverse complement strand
TGTTTAAGTTATGCACAATCACTTTACCTAACATCATTGAAAACCTGTCGGAAGAAAATGAACGTTATATTCGATATCCAAACAAGCAATCTTTGATAAATAAAATTCATACTGTTTGGACGAATCTGCCTATTAGTTTTCCTCAAAACTTCATTTGTTTAATTCTACGTCTTTACTAAAAAGTTTAATCTAACAATGAATATCCATGAGTTATTGAGTTGATACTTTAATAATATTGCTATTTTCATAATCCCTTAATCATATTTCTTGTTTATTCTGCTGTTTTACGTTAAATAAAAATCTGTTTTAGTAAAAGTTACTTTATTTTTATCACGTATAACTTTCTTGGTGTTCAGTAAATAGGTTATTCGAAGCTTGAAGAAGATTGGATTTTGAAGAAAATATTGTTACATTTCGCATATAACGCAACAATACATAAAAATTGGTTTCTTGGTTAAATATTTAAAAAAAATACTAAAATACCTACAGAACTTGTTTTTAAAAGTTGCTTTACTTTCATCTGATAATATAATTCACAAATTATACTTTAATCCAAGTGGTAGTTTTTAATATTAGGTATAGGTTTTCAATCAATATAACGATTAATTTATTTAATGACCACTTCTACTAAGAATAACTAATAATTGAAAGGCTTGAACTTATGAAGAAAATATATCAAATTGGGGATGCGGTTTATTAAGAGATGGGTACTATTAAGCAGAGGTATTGTGGGATATACTGTGGTATATGTATGTACATACATTAATCTCAATACCCGAATTCGGGTATTGGTAAATTTCTTTACTTGAAACAAGTTTTGCACATTTTTTCGGGCATTTTTCGAATTCGAGTACTGAGTGTAACATATATTTACAATGGCTTCATAAATGATTGGAAGTTACACGATCTAAATAATTTATTTTTACAATTGCTATGTTCGTCGTATGGCATTTTAGTAATTTTTCTGATCAGTTAATTCGAAAATGCATAATTATACAGCAGTTGCAATTGTATATAACTCTGATGAACAGTTTTATGTGATGACGCTTAGTCTTATTGCTACCAACCATTTCTGAAGGCACTGTATAAGTTGCTTTACCTAGTGGATCCTCAATAAGGAAATTTTTGTTCCCAAAGTATTATGTCTAATATTTATATGTAAACTTGCTATGATGTGATTTGGTAATGCTGAATGTAAGATAAGAGGGGTAGCACAAACCAGTTTGTTTAGGATTTGTGCTAGCTGCGTAAGCGTACAGTATAGACGAGCATTATGAAATATAAGGCATTTTACCAGCTATCCCATTGAAGATTGAACCAGATAATCCAATATGTACCATATACAAAATGCCACCCTGTACTTAGAGCCACTAAAGAGTTACTTTTTCACAATATTTGACACCCGAAAACATAAGTACTATTTATTTCTAACAGCAAAAATGAAATGAGTCCAAATTGTGCCAAACCGAATGTCAACTGAAATTAAATGTTACATAAAAAAATAAATCCTCCCAAATTAAAAGATACATGAGTCATGCAATATTTTTAGTATTTGAGCTAATTTATAAAAAACTAATAATATTTTCGTTTATAATAAAAATCTTAAAAATCAATATCTATGTATGTTGTCGAAAATTTTATAAAAAATAAAATACATATCATTGAAAACTACCTATTAACAATTCAAATCATCAATAGTTTTTGAGTCAAATATATTGATAATTCTCTACTTTATAAAATGGTAACTGATTTAGACCTATAATTATTTAACTTCTATTAATATCTAATTTGACAACAATACTAATAGTTATACTTTGTAAACGTAAAAATTAAACAAATATCGTATAATTAGACAAACATCCGTCAATTCGTATGAAATTACTGATTAAAATCTATTGACCGTAGAAATATTTGAACTAGTATTTAATGACGTTTGTTACAGTTAAAAGTGTTATGATACACACGTACAACCTTTAAGTGGCGTACGTCACCACGTTAAATGTAGTTTCACCTATAGGTTGATAATGCTTCCTGCCCTGGATATCGATTATTTCTGGAAAGGTTCGAGGTCCTCGTGTCAGTCGCAACGAACAATTCGTGCCTAGTCGCTTTAAAAAGTCGCGGTTAAAGCTTTATTGAAATGGATATTTAGGTATATTTTGTTTCAATTTTAATACAATGGGTTTAAAGTGATAAAGAATAGGAATTTTTGGTTAGTTACAGCATATATTTGCAATGTAACATATTTATAATTCTCTTGTACTGGTATTTGAACAAGAAAATTTATTTTCAGATGCAGCCTACAAGACCGTCAATTTATACTCTTAAAAATTTCCACTAGAAATCCTATGAATTTGTTGAGTGGTAAAAGGGAGATAATGACTCGATAACTTTTTGAAGAAGGACTACGACGGCGGCTTTATTTACGAGGTAAAGGAAAATTGTCAGTCTGTTTGGAAAACGTGTAGGTATCACACTTATATAACAGTTTAGTTTTACCATCTTATTTTAATATAAACAATGCACAATCCGTGAAAATGGTTAATTACCTTTGTATCTATGTAAATATTAAAAAATCTAAAATGTTGAATTTGTTATTGTAAATTGGGAACTGATTTAAGATATTGTAAGAAAATTGTTTCTATTTTTCATTGATTTATTAGCAGTATTTTTCTTTTTTCAGAAAAATGCACGTGTACTATTTTAAACTATCTCATTAACCACTTGTAATCACTAAAATACCTATATGCAAATAAACTTGGTACTGAAACTGTCATCTATTCATATAAATAGTTTTTATATCTTATTTATAATACGTTTTTCATATTTAGCGAGATTGTTTTTAATAGTTTATATGTACTGGTATACCGACCAAAGATAGGGTTCTTATATAAAAATATCGAATACTTGAAATGCGATGATATGTATTTCGAAAATAGTCACTTTTAAAATCTATAACTTTTTAAGTAGAAAATTTTGGCGAATCCATTTTTAAACCATCCAATTACCAAAAGTGGTTGAAAAAATATACTAATTGAAATACGCGCATTGTATGGTAAGTGACGTTCTTTGCGTGATAGGATCAAATGTGAACTCAATTTTTGTAAAATTACAAGACTTATTATGAGAAATAGACAAATAAAATTAATGTTTGACACTAGTGCCTTCCTAAGCCTAAATGACGTAACTTAAAAAATTATTTTTTTTAGGTTTACTTCAATTTTAAAAACAACCCCAATATTTACTAACCAAAATAGTCGTACCTGGCAAGTAAAGCATTGAAAACGTTAAAAAAATATAATGTATCTCATTTGATTGTGCTGAAGAATTTCATAAAAAATGAAGTAAATTAAAATAAGTAAAAAATGAGATACGTCATGTAGACTTAGAAGGGTAGTATAGTCACTTAACATAATACCTCCCAACTTTGTGACAGGGTCGCCAACTATGTGACACTCAGAGTTTAGGCCATACAGACCTCTAGTGGTTATGATGATTAATAATAAAGTTGGAAAAAATTCCTGGAGGTAACAACACCATTCTGGAAACTAATATTAATCACCATAGTTACTAGAGAAGTCTGTGCGGCCTAAATTTTGAGTGTCACATAGTTGGGACCCTGTCACAAAGTTGAGGATTTTACGTTAATAAACGAAGCAAACCCCACATTAAATTCATCTGTGATTGATTTATAACAGTATTTTTCATTAATATTGACTTCTGAGCAAAACTAATTTCTATTGAGGACAAGTGTTGCTGAAATACTGCAAAAAAATCTGCGGGCATATTTGAAGTTTAATTTTATGAAACTATATAACACATCGTAATTACTGTAGGCAATCCTGCAAACAAATTTGCTTGTGATGTTGTTAATGTAGGTTTGAATCTTTTGCCCTGACATTTTGCAGAAATATTGACTTGCTGAAAAACATAAATACATGTTGCGATAATATAAATATTATATTAGAACGTCTCTTTTCAAATTCATGATTCATATGAATTCACAAGAATTAACCAACTGACCACTTCTCCTCACTAATGATCAGTTTTGACGGAAAGCAATCTCAATATAATGTTTTCTTATTGTATTGCTTGTAAATTTCAAATTTAATGAGACATTATAATATTGATATTTTGATATAAGTTACTGTATAGAATTCCTAGTTCCCTTGTTTCAATGGATTTAGGATAATTTATGCAGTGTAAATGAAAAAAATATATATATATGTATATACTTTCCCAAATCCGATATTCGACTCTGTTAGTGTATTTAATTGTTAGAGATACTGACAAGCAGACTTAGGATAATTTATAACGATACATTTTTAGCGGAGTGATTTTACTACTGATATGCCTGCCGAACATGAAATAAACCCCACTATTTCAGATGCGGGTATCGTTGGGCTGGCGCGGATAGGAAAAGTGTAAAATTCTGCAACAAAAACGTTATAGTACAAAAGCTGTCCCTTGAATATATTTGAACCGATCAGTTAAAAAAAATACATGTACAAAATATAACTTTTTAAGTTAAAATAACCATTTTGTGTAAAATTTGTTCCCCTACTTAGTAATAATACAAACTGTACGAATTACACAACCGTTAATTCTGTGTAGCGTGATATTTTTTAGATGTGAGAATAGAAACTGTACATGTCCGAGATTTGCTTGGTTTTTCATCTTACAAGGGAACCTTTCGAGGTGTTAGCCCCCCTTCCTTGTCTGATGTTCATGAAACTTTGCACACTTATAATACCTACTATGAAAAATAATGAACACATTTTTTTTAGCGGCTCTCATCAAAGTTTAAGGGATGAAAACTATCCTCATTTCGTCAATTTTTCGTTTTTTGGCAATAATATTGATCCAGATGACTTAAAACAATGAAAAAAAATATTCATTTATAGTTTTATTTCCAACACTTTTAGTTATTGAATATATGAATATAGTATAAAAAAATTCATATTATTTACATTAACGTAATAGAATTGTAATTTAATGTAATTTAAATGTATTAATACATATAATTTTTGAAAATGTAATTTGAGAAATAAAAATAGCTGACATGTTATAAAATTAATAGTCTTTTTAATAACAAAAATACTACATTTAATGTTTTTTTAATAACTTTTGAAACAAATACTTCTTATTTAAACAAATAAAAGTAAAATCTTTATTAATCATATAATAAATAAGGCATATTTTATAATAATTATTTAATAATTGTAATGATAATTAATTATTAATTATCATTACAATCCTTGCTTTCTGATTAATTAATTGTTCTCTGTCTTCTAACTCTTCATTTTCATCATCCATATCTGTGATAAAAATCATTCAAAATGTAAACAAACGGAATGATTGATTTAATTCATATTTATCATAAATAAAATCACCCGATGGACATCGAATGGAATCGCTAACAAAACTTCTAAAAAAAAATTAAACGTGTACATTAAAATTCTGGCTTCTGGGATATCTCAAAAACCACAAGAGTTTTCTAAAAACTTTAAAGGCAAAAATTGTAATATTTTGAAAACTTTATCCAATAGGAGTAATCGACAAGGTTAGTCAAAAAATGTAAAATTAAGTTACATTTTTTTAAAGACAACCCCTGTTTTTTGTGATGGTTTTTGATTCCTTGTAGAAGTCTGAACACATTTCATGTAGCACGCCCTATGCCTATTTTTCAACTGTTTCCGAAATATTAACCATACGATTTGTTCGATTACATTATAAACTAATTTAAATATCTATGTCGTTTAGTTGAGGGGCTTAGAAACAATAGGGTGCAAGTGACATTTAAAAAAAATTGAGTTATTTAGAAAATATCTGAATTAATTTCGTCAAATACTATGTAACAAAGAATTAAGAGAAAATATGGCGTTTTATGCCATCATTTCTTATATCGAACCTTAACTAAATAGCAAATTTATTGTAAACATTCAACTTTAATATCATTTTTCTTGAAAATTATTTTTGTCATTTGTATACCTTTGCTTCTAAGTTCCTCAATTATAATTATTTTGTAATTTTAATAATAGAGATAGTAAAATAAGAGTAAGAGATAACTAAAATTAAATAATTTTTAATAGTATTATGAATAATATAACTTAGAAAATCTTTAATTAATTTACTGGGATAAAATGAAGTTAATTTTTGATTTCGAAGTAAGTTGAAGTTTAGTTTTGAAATATGATTTAAATATTCAATATTCATTATTGGGTATTTAATTTTTTATTATTGTTAATAATTGTAGTAACATTTGTTTTATTGTATACATATATTATTAAAATTACAAGTTACGAGTGAAACGATAAAAGTTATTAAATTAATTCGTAGTGTTAATTGTAATATTAATCTAATTATATGATTAATATTTCGGAAACGATTGAAGAGGCATAGAGATCGCTATAAGAAATGTAACTAGATTTCTGCAAGGAATCCAAAACCACCATAATATACAAGAGTTGTCTTTAAAAAAACTTTATTTTACTATACCAATCCTGTATAATACTCATTATCCCTATTGAATAGACTTTTCAAAACATTATAATTTTAGCCTTTAAAGTTTTTTTGAAAACTGGTTTTTGAGATATTAAGCCGTTGCCAGACTTATCAACGACCCTGTATATTCAAAGTTGTCTGTCATGGGCTTAAAACCGCGATAGAGTGCCTGCCTCGGATTTGTTTCACTTAAAATACTATACACTAACAATATAACATATTCAAGGGGCAGTCTTTATACTATAACGTTTTGATTGAATTTTCGCACCTTTTCTATCCGCGGAGTGTCCATTTCATGTTCGGCAGGTATAGTAAAGTAACTCCATTAAAAATGAGTTGTTATAAAAGACCGTAAGTCTGCTTGTCATTGTCTCTAACAGTTGCACTAATAGAATCGAATATCGGATTTATGAAAGTATACATGTTTACAGAGAGAGTGTTATCTCACAACTTTTTGAAACAAATAAAGATACTTCATTTATCTCAATGGTCAGAAAATATACCAATGCAGTTAGTATAAGGTATTTTGTATCTGAATGTCAATTATTTCTAATTTAAATTGCAATTGTATAGAAATAACAATTTAAATTGTATTGTTGCACAAATGAATGATTTATTTATCTGGTCTACTATTTGCTTACATATTTCGATTCTGATGTTTAAACATAAAATTTACATTTTTGTAATAAATTTCTTTCTCTAATCCGATCAGATTTGTAGTTTTCAGATAGGAAAAAACGTCTATTGAAATAAAGTTCACGCTTAAAACATTAAAAAAGGCCAACTTGTAAAAATTAATACTCGCAATCGTGGAAATATTCTTTAGTATTTAATGATGTCAGTTGGAATTTAGCAAATAGAATTAGCTAAACTATTTTAATAATGAAACATGACACTTTGCTGTTGCCGACATTAACTAAACCGATTCCAAATAAACAGGAGACAGGGAGGTCGGGTGGTTGTTGAAATCCAATAATCTGCCATGATCACGTAATGTAATAAAATGGGACGGACGGACCACGAAACCCTTTAAACCAGTTTATTTTTGTCGAGAACACCAGCATCAGCCAATTTTTCTAAGTCCTAATTAAACATCGGACAAATAACAAGAAACATCTAGTGAATGTTGAACGAAATAAAACCAAAACGGGTTATTAATCAAGGCGACATATGTATAATTTTCTCCTTACAGTTTCAGTGACAATCTAAAACTTGCAAAAATGTATATAAAAATATTTATGAACTATTTTGTTGAATATCCTTTGTTAATAATAAGCGAAAAGAAAGATTTTTTAATACATACAAAAACGTTTACTATAGCTCATATTAAGTGCAAATCTATCAGTAAAATTTCAGATAATATTATAATTAAAGTTTGGATTATCCTTTTAGCTTTGAGTTAAATATTTGTTTGAGTTTACATGACAGACTAAATTGAAAAATGATTTGCAGGTGCAAAATCTATATGAAGACATTCGCTATCTCGTCGCCGACGAATGAGGAGTATTTAAATCACACTCGAATGAACCCCCCACCTGGGTCTCCCCCCGCTCCGGTGCACGGGGTTAATATTATTTTGGGAGGGTAAGTAAAAATACAAAAACTTACCATTTTTCATTTTTGCCAAAGTCGAGTATCCTACAGTGATGGTCTTAAAAGTTATAATAAGCTAACCATTTCGATTTCTGTAGTTAATACATATTACCTTTACTTCTATAGTACCTATTGGTGGAACTCAGTGAAAAGCCATCAAAAGAGCCGACGAATAAGGTCAAAGGTTAAAAATGATCCATTTTTGCATGTTGAATAAGTGCGCTAGTGTTGAAATAGGGGACTATTTAAATTTTTCTCTTAGAAAATGTTTCGGAACATATAATATTTTAACGTTTTAACATTTTGGCGTTTGTAATATGTGTATTCTACTCGCCACCTTCGCCCGCGTCAACTACAGTTACTTAGAGTTTTTGTAAAACGAAAAGTCTCGCACATCAATAGTGACGGAATTGACATGGTCAAAATGGTTACATTTCTTATCGTATACTGTAACTTAGGGATTGGTAACTTTTTTGACCCGCACATATCGGAGAGCCGTTTGCAAGGTCTAATAGAAAAGTGTTGTTCGTAGACATATGAGATATAAACCATGCATTGTGAAGAAGAGCAATGTTAAAAAAGGGGTATGCCTAAACGAATTTATACATATATTTTGTTTTTCCCTACAAGTTTCTCTCTACTCTAGTGCATCCTAAAAAGAGGGATTGCTATAGTTGCGAATTCTAAAAAAGCCACCGGCAAGTTTTCGAAAGTACTCTCTTTGTTTCACATTATATTTAAAAGATAATTACTATTAAAAAGTTATGCAAAATTGAATATTCATATTGCGTCTATAGCCTGTCGGAGTGCAAGATACATACTTATACAAGTTTTTATAGGACTCATAATTAAGTAAAAGATATTACATACATTATAAGGAATACACCAAATACTTTCTTCTCGATTTTTTTTTGTGCAACCAACTAAAAAAACATCATCCTCTATATAGAAAAAAATGACGCCTTTAAGAATATGTATCAATGACGTCACATAACAAATATGCATGTCGAAATTTGAATGCTTCAAAATTAAGATCGACGTCTCAGCGATTTTTTATTTTACTTGAGATAACTGTTTTTGAATTTGATCCAACCCGTAAGTCCTCAGTGTAGTATAATTAACTTAATCTAAACACTTTATTCATTTCCATGTTCCGGAATTGGAAAAAACGTTGACGAATGAAACCACGCAGTACCCTTGAAACAAGTTTTAGGACAATTTACTAAAGGGTGTTCAAATTTGACCTTGGGATTTAGTTTAAAAATAAAACCTACAAAACATTAAATGTTATGATTTTATGATTTTATTTTGAAGTAGAAATATTGCGTTTAATAATGATAAATTATATCCGACAAGTGCTGCCTGTCTGCTTTTTTGGTATGCTAACATTTTTTTTTAATTTCGATAATATTTTCAAAGGCATTATGTCCAATTGCTTGACAAACGTTAATTCGAAGCTATTCAATTGTTTGAGGATTGTTAGCGTAAACTCCCTTCTTCACAAAGCCCGACAAAAAATAATCTAACGGTGTGAGTTCGTATGATCTAGGCGACCAATTAACATGGGTTCTTCGTGATATTATTCGATTACCAAATCTCTCCCGTAAAAGATTCATTGTTTAATTTGCGATATGGAACGTAGCACTATCCTATTGGAACCGCATATTCTGGACATCCATGCCTTCCAATTCATTCCACACGTAATCTGTTATGATCTTATATCGTGCTTCATTCACAGTAACAGAAAAAATTGAACATTTTGGGAAAGGAATGTTAGCATACTAACGAAGCCGAGGAGACCATCTCTCGGATATAATTTATCATTATTAACTTTTGCAACATTTGTGCTGTAAAATGAAATAATAAAGTCATAACATTTAATATGTTTTTTATGTTTTATTTTTAATTTAAAATGGGAAGGTCAGATTTGAACAGCTTTTATTTTAAAATAATATATTCTTGGAAAACAGCATTGTTTGTTATACATATATTGTTATTGCAATTATTTCCCTTAAAGTAGTTTGAGAAATATAGCTTTTATATGTAACTTTGTCAAAATATAACATTTTGTTGAAATTATAGATGCCACAAAATATGTTTGTGTTGATTCTAAAACTAGATGTTAAAATAGCCATCCTTTCAATATTGAGGAGAACTCTAAACGATATCAGGAGTTATTATATAGATTATAATATAGGATTTGTATATTTATAATTCTTTTTATGATGGGGCTCACCTGATTGTTGATTAGAATCTATATACCTGTTATTCATTCAAATTTAAAAGTAACACCAGCCGTCAGATCAGAAAGTAAATAATGACTAATCACAGCTATAATGATTTTTAAATAATAGCTATTCTTGTACCTCTTTTAATGGAATGAAATTTTAATCCATATGGGGCATTCCATGCCAAATCGACCTCTTTTGAACCCCACCCCTTTCAATTTTGCTGAAATTTTAATATGTTATAGTACCCTACTAAATACCTCTCTGATTTTTTTGACATTTTTTTGCTCAACCGGAAAAGAGTTATGGACTGTTCAAAAATACACTGTTTGTTTTTAAAGAATCATAACTCTTCAAAAAATTAATCAAATGAGACGTTTTTTTTAATTGTTCGTTTTTAAACGCATTTTACAAAAAAAAATACGAACAGAATATTAAAAAATTTTCTATCAAATTTTTGAGCTTTTCCGAAAAAAAAACGATATTTTTCAAAGTTCGCCACTTTTGATTCTGGTTTTTTTTTTCGAAAAAAACTTTCATTCATTCAGCATTGATTGCCGTAAACCCCAAAGTGGGAAAACTTTTCTTTCTATTTTACTTTTAATTTTGAAAATATTTTTTTGATTTTTCGGCTCTTGACATTTTCAATCACGTTTACTTAAAATGGCATATCGATAGAAATATTTTTCGAAATTACTGTTGTGGTATTATATGTATTATAAATAATGAAAAAAATGTAGAGGATCTAGTAAAATAAAGAAAAATTCTCAATTATCAGAATACAAATTTTATTTGTATCTAATTACCGAGAATCATCAACTTAATATTTTGATGCATCGTGCAAACACAGTATGCGTTTCTTGGTCGCAAAGAGGCAAATTTGGAAATCATATGGTATATGATGGACTACTTTAAAGCTGTAAATGAATTCACTGACCGATTTACAAAAACAAAAACGACTTCAGGAACTCATTGTTACCCACACAGTTAAGGGTCTTTTAGTTAAAACTGTTTCTAATTCAATCAACTATATACAAAGTGTGTAAATTATTTAAATGACACAAACAGAATTGAGTAAATCGTTTTTTACATTCATACAAAAAATGTATTCATTTCATTATTCATAATACATACAGTATGATGCAAATGTATGGAATAAATTCATTTAAAATTCAGGGGTTGGGTTTTGGAAAAATGCTCGAACACGTCGATTTTTATTTTTTCTTGCGGTTTTTTTAATGATAAATTCATGTATAAAAAGAAGTACCCGTTAGTATCTATAGGTATTGATAGCTATATGTCAAACGTAAAATTCTAACCCTATTCATATGTAATTTCACTCGTCAATATCTCGGTAACTGTTATACTTAGGTATAGCACATGATACATGAAACATACTTGGAATTTGAAGAAAAATCCAAAAATGAAATAAAAAATAGGGGTTTCCATTTGAAAAAAACATATTAATGATTTATGGTTTTTGGAATCCCTTCTTTCCAGATAATGCTGTAACAACGACATAACTAAAAATCCAACATATTGGTGTTATACCCCTTTCGTTTTTCACTTATTGAATACTAATTAAAAAAACTGGTCGATAAATTTTGATACATTTTTATGTATTGAAGCAAAACTTGGGAAATTTAATTCTTGAAAAGTATATTGTCCAAATGTCGCTCATTTCTTTCCTGGCACTCTTGAAGTCGAGCTCTGAAATTTTCCATCACGTTCCGACAAGTCTGTTCATTTGTGGTTCTCATTTCTTCCCGAATATTACGCTTTAACGCCTCCAGATTGACAGGTAAAGTGAACTTTTAAGATTTCCAGATAAGAAAAAATCACATGACGACAAATCTGGACTTCGCGGAGGTCAATTTATGTCACCTCTTCGAGATATCAACTTTTCGGGGAAAAGCATTCTAACAACGGGCAAAGAGCGATTGGATAGAGTCTTGTTGAAACCAGGTGTTTTCGTCAAGTCTTTCGAATTCTTGAAGATTCGCTATAAGAAAATTATGAATCATAACGTAATAACGTTCGGATTTCCCCGATAAGTTAATTTCTCGGAAACGTGATATAAATTGGCCCCAGCGAATCCCGGATTTGTTACCATGTAACTTTTTTTTATAGGGATATCTTAAAAATCAAGTTTACCGCAATCGCCCTGATAATCTGAAGGCGTCGAAGCGCAATATTGAGGAAGAAATGGCAACCATGTTGGAACGTGACGGCACATTTCAGAGCTCGACTTCAAGGGTGCCAGGATAAATATGGACGACATTTGAACAACATAATTTTTAAAAAATAAATTTCCCTACACCAAGCTATCGTTTAAAACGATCCCCGCCTTTCCAACCCACCTATCAACTTGTTTACAGGACGATAAAAAGTGAAAAACGAAAGGGGACACCCTGTATTAGTAAATTTATACATATTACTTGGCGTTTACGTCATAGATGATGACATGGCAAGGAAAATAAATAGGGAGTAGGGGAATAATTACCATGTTTCTACCACATAGTTTCCGTAAATAATGAGCCCAATACTTGGTTTTATATTATTGAATATATTCGTACATTAGAGAATATTATTTTAATAGTTGTTTAGCAATAATTTAGTGGTGCAATAGTTCAAACCTTTAAAGATTCCTATTTATACTCGATAAAGAATTATTCATATTATAAATTTTAACAAAAGCGACCTAAATGTTATCGCAGTTAATTATCAAACAATTAACTATCAATGTTCACAACATTGACGATATCGATTTAACTGTGTTTTCTGTTCTTTTGTGTTTATCTTCTATGTGATTTAATTGCGAGTTATAACAGTTCTTTTAAAAACAAAAATCTTGCCTGAAAAATTTTAAAAGCGAAAATTTTATCAGAATATCAACTACGAATTTTTGAAAATTTGAAATCATTCAATAAGTTTTTTACACAAATAGACAATAGTGTCATTTCCCCTGCCGTGACGTTGTCTATGACGTGCACGCCAAATTATATCAATTTGATTTTATAAACTTATGTTTTAAAATGGTTCGTTGTTAAATTAAGGCCGTCTGACACGGGACTGACTAATTTTAGTACTAAATTCAGTACTACTTGTAAAAGTGCATCGTTTCTCATATGCTTATTAGTTTGACATTTGACGCCGTCGAACGGGGTTCTTTCTGTTTCACGCTTTATAGTTTGTGTACATAAACATATCACTGACTTTGGAGAAAAACGACATAAGTCAATAGAAAATTCATTTGACTTATGTCGTTTTTCTCCGAAGTCAATGATATAATAACTAGACTGCGTAAGGACCTGAAAAAAATGTACGAAAATAAAAAAGAAAGCATGTTTTAAGCCGTAGCTTCATCTTTGTCAGATTATAGCTTGACTTTTACGAACATCAAACCATGTGTATGATGGGGATATTGTTGGTAAACGATAGGGGATGCTACTGGCCTATCAAATGAAAAATGAATAAAGACAGAACTACGGCTCAAAGCATGCTATCTTTTTTTATTTCTGGTACATTTTCTAAGAACATTTTTCAGGTCCATACGCAGTCTAGGTATTATACAGTGTGTCCCACTTTGAACCGCAACACCCCTGCCAAATTTTTATTTACGGTCCGATTTTGATCATTCTCTTTTTAAATTGTTGGGTTGTTAAGAACATATTCTTGTCGCGCTTGCTTAAAAATCAAGGCCTACTTTGTCGCTTTTTTATGGCCAAAATTCAAGAAAAGACATTAGGGATTTTTTTATTTTTAATTTGACTTCAGGGCTGTATTTGAGTTAATTTCAAATGGTTGTATCCCAAATTTCATTAAAAAATCTTTATTAATAAAAAATTACACAAGAATGAAATTTCAATTGTTAACCGCTGAAATGTGCTAATTCCTGGGCAGGAGAACCGAAAATAATCAGTAAACTAAAAGACTGATAGAAACAAATCATAAAATAATAAAATAAAAAAGTTATGAAACAATAAAAAAGAACAAATAAGAAAAATAGGAAAAATTTAAATTGTCCATCGCTCCATTCACAATAATAGGAGTGTAAGAGAAGTTTCTTTTTTATTTAATTACACTTTCTAATTGTTTTATAACTTTTTTATTTATTATTTATGATTTGTTTCTATCAGTCTTTTAGTTTACTGATTATTTTCGGTTCTCCTGCCCAGGAATTAGCACATTTCAGCGGTTAACAATTGAAATTTCATTCTTGTGTAATTTTTTTATTAATAAAGATTTTTTAATGAAATTTGGGATACAACCATTTGAAATTAACTCAAATACAGCCCTGAAGTCAAATTAAAAATAAAAAAATCCCTAATATCTTTTCTTGAATTTTGACCATAAAAAAGCGACAAAGTAGGCCTTGATTTTTAAGCAAGCGCGACAAGACTATGCTCCTAAATAGAGTTTTTGATGCCCCACAACTTAAAAAAAAAATGAACAAATCGGACCGTAAATAAAAATTTGACAGGGGTGTTGCGGCTCAAAGTGTGACACACTGTATGTCTATGTTTGTGTATTTAACGGCGGATAAACAGGGATGCTGTTTGTACAAATCTATTAGTAACTGGACTTGTACCCACGACCAAGACATTTTTAAAAAAGAGAAAAAGAAATACATATTGTACGTGAAAATCAACAAATTAACAATTAATTTGACACAAATATCAATGTAAAAACGTCATTTGCATTCTAGAAATTAGAATATATTCTATATTTCAAGTTGAATTTAAATCTTCTTGATTTTTACGTATGGAAATATCTTAACTCTATTGTGTATTTCATTCTAATTCAAGATATTGAGGATCTTTAACAGAGAGTGGAAGAGAGATGCCGGGAAACTCTGAACATGGCAGGAATTTTTGTGCGCATAACTTAGTTCATAATATGAAGAGCTCAAAGATATATGTATTGTTGCCCGTAAGGTCATTTTGAACAATTATTATAATTGAAGGGTCGGAAAGCATAACGCGACTCGCGCTCGAACTCGGTCAGCTTAGTAGGTAAGAGAGGGGATCACGCGGCGAATTAATATTTTTCATTAATTTTACAATTTTTCAACTTGCAATTTCTCCGTTAATAATAATCAAATTGAACTGATTTTTGCACAGAAACATTCAGTAATTTTAAGCGCTGTGGACGAGCCAGGTTGCATCAGGAATTTCTCAAAATACAGGGTCTCCACAAACGGAGATAACAACACGAAAAACTTTTTTTTTTGATTTTTCGAAAAAAAGTCATTCTTCTAAAAAGTTCTGCTTCTACTCAAACTGCCATAGTCAAGATTGGATTCTCAAATTTTTATACAGGGTGGTCGAAAATGTAAAAAATGTGAAAAAATACCAAGAGTAAAGTAGCTTTATTTTTTGAACTACATAAAAAATTGTGAAAGAAAAGTTGTAGACAATTAAAAGTTCAACTTAGATTTAAAATGTCAATTCTTTATGTAAAAAAGTGCATATTTATAACTACTTTATATCAAAAAATCAATTTTTCATATTTTTATTCTACATAGCTACCTTCTATATACATATTTTACAGTTTCAGCAGAAGCAGAACTTTTTAGGAAGAATGATTTTTTGTCGAAAAATAGAAAATAAAAAAGTTTTTCGTGTTGTTACCTCCGTTTGTGGAGACCCTGTATTTTGAGAAATTCATGATGCAACTTGACTCGTCAACAGCGCTTAAAATTACTGAATGTTTCAGTGCAAAAATCAGTTCAATTCGATTATTATTAACGGAGAAATTGCAAGTTGAAAAATTGTAAAATTAATGAAAAATATTAATTCGCCGCGTATCCCCTCTCTTGCCTACTAGGCTAATCGGGTCCGAGCGCGAGTCGCGTTATGCTTTCCAATCCTTCAGTTTTAATTAAACAATTTCGTTTCCTATTAGCTTTTTGAATACAAAACTGAAAAACTACAAGTAGTATTAACTTAGCAATGAGCTATCTTAGAACATATGGTTATATAAACTTTTATTGTTATTTTTAATTGTAAAAGTCGGTTGCGTATAAGCAGCCCATCATTTTCGTTACATCTTGTATACATATACATATAGGGTGTTTAGTACATCGATAGAAAGTTTTCAAGGTGACAGAGGGAGTCATTTGGGACCGATTGAACCTATTTTATCTATATAACAAGTGTTACAGTGTTCCAGTTATTAACATTTTAATATTTAATTTTCCTATTAAGCTAATGGTAACGCATCTGAAGTTTTTTGCATTTTTTCTTGTTTTAGAATACTTTTTCTGCAAAACTTGTATCATTTCTGTAAACAATACAGTATAATGGAGTTTTTAGAGAAAATGAAAAAATATTGGTATATTTCTTGACGTAAAATGGACGACCGAATTTAAAATTGATAATTCAACACATTCGGCTGGACTTATTTTCGCTTATGGTTAATATGACATTATCCCGTGTACGCTACTGTTATTTTACACACTTACTTTGGAATAATTCAATTTTCAATTTTTTTTTTAAGTATAAAATTATCAACTTTACATTATTTACCTTTTACGTCAAGAAATATACCAATATTTTTTCATTTTCTCTAAAAACTCTATCATACTGTATTGCTTATAGAAATGGCACAAGTTTTGCAGTAAAAGTATTCTAAAACAAGAAAAAATGCAAAAAACTTCAGATGCGTTACCATTAGCTTAATAGGAAAATTAAATCTTAAAATGTTAATAACTGGAACACTGTAACACTTGGTATATAGGTAAAATAGGTTTAATCGGTCCCAAATGACTCCTTCTGTCACCCATTGAAAACTTTCTATCGATGTACAAAATACCCTGTATAGAAAAAAATGTCTCAATTTTTATAAACAAATCAATATTTTTCAAAGTCTTGCAAAATATACCAGTGTAGTTAGGGTAAAGTATTTTTTAAAGAACTTGCACATAAAATTCAATTTTTAACCTCCGTAGAGTGGTTCAAATTTATTCTTTTTGATTTAACAGTCAGAGTTGTCACTTTCTTGACCCCATTTATCATAGTTTTTTGAGCGGAGAAATTAGCGGAAAAATGCATTTCATTTAATAGTTATTCAACCAGTAAGTGTATGAATAGAATCGACAAATAAATGTGATAGTAATAGTTCGAGATGGCTCTTCAATATAAGAACCAGTTATAACATTTTTCGCTCAACAGAATTTTGAATAAAAAGATGGAATTTGGTTATAAACCTAAAGAAAAAATTATAGCATTATACATATTGAGGTTCGTAAGACAGGTTTTGGGTGGTTTACCCTTGTTGCCATTAAGAGTCACTTATGAATCGAGCTATATACGCTATTAAAAAAACTTGTATCATTAGTTCAATTGCCTTCTGTATATTGGCAGTACAATACACAATATAAAAACAAAAAAAAACAAAACACGAATGGTGAAATTTAGACAAGTAAAAAATGTAACATATCTATCTAAATAAACTAAAAACTCTCGCAAACTATTACAGATACATACAGAACTTGAACATTAATAAAATGAATACTATCTTATTAAAAGAAGAAAGATGCATAAAATATGGAGAGTTCTATTTAAAAAAATTAAGTTTTCGTACTTTACAGTTCCCCTAGTTGGATAAGACCTACGCTCTACTCTGTAGCAAAAATTGATTGTCAAAAAGCATCCGATGGTAGTTTGAAATATACAATAATATTAAACATGGTTGTTTGTTTTTCGTGAATTTTAAGAACTGAGATACAGGATGTGATAACTTTTAAACAATTGAATTAAATTATGCATTAGTTCATTAAAAAGTTGTATACTCAAAAAATTGCATGTAGCATAAGCTTTACCCTACATAATCGAAAATATTTTTAGGTTGTAGAATTGGAAAAATTAAGTAAAAATTGTCTTTGCATTTCAAGTTTTTACAAATTGTCAAAAGTACAATTTCTCTAATTCGTAAAATTTTCTAAAGAGTAGTTCTAAAGAGCGTAACGTGTATTTAGACGTTAAAAGTTTGAGTTAACCTTTACCATAGCAAATAAGATCGCCTGCTCAAAAATGGCTTAACACCACTGATAATTTAATGGAGAAATAAACATAAAGGCACTTTCGCTTTTAAATTTTGAAAAAAAACAGTAACATAACTTCCCAGTTCTGATTCTCTGCTTGTTAGAATATTAAAAAATTCAGTATTATATGCCCAGGTATTTGGAATATACTATACTTCCTCCGTTTTTTAAGAATTTTCCTGTCTGTCTACAAAACCAAAATTTGTGACTCAGGCCACTTTTGTGCTAATGGCCTCAAATGAAAATAAATAATTTACTAATATGCCTATTGTATTTTCTCGTTTTTTTTAGCAAAGGGCCAATATTGATTCCATGAATAGCAATATTTTCTCATTCCGAAATTTCCTTTTCAAAAATTTCAAATTGCAGATACTTATCTAGGATTTTGATAATGTTTAGAATTGGCGTACTGCTCCGTTTAGTTTTCTGTATAATTTCCCTCGACTAAGTAAACTTTTGTTTAATCTCTTTTTTCCGCACTCCTACGGCTTCAGTTTGGCGAAATTAAAACCACCAAAAGATAACAGAGAGTTTTCGCTTTGTAAGTTTAAATAAAATTTGTGTAAATAACCTTAATACGAGTACAAAGACAACAGTTAAAATCCTAAGAAAACATATGTACTGAAGGCGTATATTAAAATTATAAATGGAACTTTCTCCTCATGTCATCGCATATTAATTATATTATGTTTTATTTTTAGACTCTTTACGGTTGTCCGATTACATACTCATAAATGTATGTATAAAAATGACTCCACCCAAAGCTAAAAATAAGTCAAATACCTATTTAATAATTACAAGATATTCTCTTTTTCTAGGGCCATGCTCAGTGGGATTATTTTGGCAATATTCATTTTGTGTTATTGCTGCCATAAAACGTCTAGGAAATCGAGTCCTAGTTTATCGTCAATGATTTGGAGAGATCCAGGACTGTCATTACAAATTTATACAGTGGAAGCAGCACAAAACGTGAGTTATAAATGTAGAGGAAAGAAATAATCGGAATCAAGTGCAACAGGATGAAATATTCATATAAAAATTGAATAATTGTAGAAGTTTCTAATAGTTTTTATTCTGATTGAAAATTTAATTTTTTCATTGACTTTCCTTTACTACTTATTGATTTACATTAATCTTATCCAACACAGAAAGGAAGTGCTGTTTCTCTTAAAAATTATACATATACAGGGTGTCCGGAAAAATTCGTACAAAACTGAAGGGGGTGAAAGTAGAGCCAAAAATAATAGGAAAAGTCCCTATAAACATGTGTCTTAAATCGCTTAGTTTTCAAGATAATTATTTTTATAATTAAAAAATAGCACCCATTTTAAACATTTTTTTAAATTTTAAAATGAAATAAATGATATTTTGAATTTTTTGTATTTTTTGTTAAAATTGTAGTATTCTACTCCATGTAAAATATCGAGCATGCAAACGGTTTTTATTTTTTTACTCAAAAACGATGCGTCGGAGGAAAAAAAATCAAGAGAGCTTTTCTCTTCTAAATTGAACAGGGATTCCAAAGATAATTTTTATTTTGAAAAAAGTCAGTGGCATACCATTTTTTTCGTAAAAATTGTGCAAAGATGTGCCTGTACGCATGCCACTGGTGGAATTAAAAATAATGTTTTAATATAAAAAGATGTGCCTAGATGACCTTTCTAAACGTGCTAAATCTCATTAAAATATCTCAAATA